>CATIWM010022020.1:0-10118 GCA_949671775.1 Mallotus repandus | reverse complement strand
TTGAGCATTCCAAATCACTTACAATTTTTTCGTTTGTTTTAACAAGTTTAGAAAAATCATTTTTCAAGTTTTCAAATTTTTCAGATAAGCTAGTAAACTTATACTTGTAAAACTTTTTCCTATCAAGTAAGCTAGTATATTTATGCTTGATTTTGCTCAAAATAGTGCTCCCATCATCATCATCATCATCATCATCATTATTATCATTATAATATTCACAATTATCACAAGATGAGTTAGAAATAGATGGTACCTCTTTTTCATCTTCAAGAGCCATGAAGCAAATGTTGGCCACTTCTTCTTGTTCCTCTTCCTTTTCGGATTCGGAGGAGTCATCCCAAGTAGCTTGGAAGGCCTTCTTTCTATCCTTTGGTCCTTTGTTCTTGAATTTGAGTTTGGGGCACTCACTTCGGATGTGACCCGGTTTCTTGCATTCATAACAAGTAACTTATTTTGTTTTCTTCTTACCATCTCCTTCATACTTCTTGTTGAAGTCTCTTGTTCTTGAGGTATGTTTCTTTCTCAAGAACTTTTTAAAGCTTCTAGTGAGCATGGCAACTTCATCATCTTCATCACTAGAACCTTCATTATTTTATTCTTCACTTTCTTTTTATGAAGCCTTTAGTGCTATGCTCTTTTTCTTATCCTCTTTCTCTTCTTGCTCTTTACCTCTTTGCTTAATTATAAGCTCATGGGTAAGAAGCTTTCCAATAATCACATCAGTTGAAAGAGTGGCAAGATCTTGAGCTTCCTCAATGGAAGTAACTAGAGATTCCTAATCCTTCTTAGGTAGGATTCTTAGAATCTTGTTATTTACTTCCTCCTTGGTAAAATATTTGCCAAGTTTCTTGAGGGTGGTGACAAGAGCATTGAGGCGGTTTGTCATTTCGGTGATTGATTATTGAGGCTTCATTTTAAAGAGTTCATACTCATACATGTGGAGTTGAACCTTCTTGCTTCTTACTTAAACATTTCCTTCATAATAATTTTCTAAGGTTTCCCACATTTCTTTGGTCGTAGTGCAATGTTGAAGCTTGCCTCCTTTTTCTATTGACATTGAAGAGACTAGAGTGATCATAGCATTTTTGTTTTTGTGATTCCCTTCTTGTTGAATGGCGTTCCAATCATCTCTTGGAATTTCAGTAATCACACCATCAATTGTAGCTTTGGGTGATTCCCAACCTTTTCGGACAATGTCCCAAAGTTTGATGGAGTCACAATTAAGATAAAGCTCCATTTTGAACTTCTAATGAGGATAATCGCTACCATCAAATAATGGTCTAAGAGAAGAGATGTTTTCACTCCCCATGATCTTGTATTCTAGCAATGAAGTTCCTAGAATTCAAGCTCTGATACCAAATGAAAATTTACTAGAGGGGGGGTGAATAGGTCTATCGAATAAAAATCAAAACTTAAAAACAAATAAGCAAAAATGAAAGAGTGTTGAGAAAGAAGAATGATGAATACAAGTATTTAAGGAGTTCGGGTTCTCAACAATCCTACGTCTCCACCTAACTTATCCCTAAGTTAGGATTTTGAATCACCATAATCTATTCCCTTAGATTGATTTTTACAACTTGAGTTTTAGGCTCAACTCAAACCTTACAACTTGAGTTTTCAAGGTTTACTCAAAAATTGAATCAAAAGTGTTTTCAAGGCTTACTCTAAAACCAGTTTTCCAAGTGTTTTAATGGCTAAACACTTAAACCAAATCCTTTAAAATAGAACCTCACTTCCATTTTCTTTAACCACAGAAAATAAAAGAATAAGAATTTCTATTCTAACACTCACAAAATTTTATCAAATACAAGAGTGAATTAAAAAGAATTTTGAGCTTTAACTGAATGCTTGAGAATGTATATATGAGCAATAAGTTTCTTAACCTCGAAATGATCTTTAGAGGTTGTATTTATAGTTGAGCAATCCTATTATAGCTGTTAGAAATAATAATTTTGTTTCCAATAAATTCAAATTTCATTTGGATGAGATTTTGGACTTTTAGCCTGCAAAAACACTGGTCTCGGTCGTGATCACCCTGATCCCGATCGGGATATTCAAAAATCTATCTGTTATAGCCATTATACACTTATCCTAGTCATGACTATACTGATCCTGATCGGGATCACACTAGTCCCGGTTAGGACATCAGCCTGGGATATATTATGGATAAATTCTTCAATTTGATGCAATTTTGGTCCCAGTCGGGATTGGCATGGTCCTGGTCGGGATCATGTCTTTTTGACATTAAATATGATCTAATAAGCCTTATATTTTTGTATTAAAGTTATAGGTATTTGTCTTATCTTTCGATATCACTTTGAATCACTTCAATTGGACATCTTTAGCTCAAGATATTGTTGAAATACTAAGAGTTGCTCATATTGAATGAAAACTGCATACGCGGATTTTAAATGAAGATTTCTAGACCCAAATGTATTCAAATTTTGACAAGTAAGATCAATTTGGAAAGCTTATGATGTCTAATTAAAATATTAAGAATATAACTTTCTTATTTAAAAGGTCTAAGGCTTCCAAAATCTTCCTGGAATCCCGAAGGTCAATTTAGCCCAAAAGCATGCTTAGCTTCATTTTGATTTCCATTATAGTCCTAGCTTATACACACTTAAACAAACATATTAAATACTCAAAATCAATTTTGTTAAGATTAAAATCAAGATTTATTATTGCTAAGGTCAACATGATGTCTTTTCAACAGAGTACAACAATATCACATGCTACTTAAAACATAAACAATCTTACAATGAAGGAAAATAGACAAATTCTGATGCAAATAAACATAAATATACAATTAACACTCAATATTTCAAGTAATCATGCCTTCAATGACCTTCAAGCAACAAATAAAGCAAGAATCAAGTAAGAAATGAAATTTTATATAAAATAAATATTTGAAAGCTTAAAAAAAGGGTTCTCACTGATTGAAGCTAGCTTGAAGCTCCTAACTAAGCTCTCAGAGCTTTGTTTGATGACTTTGAAGTGTATTGAATGCAAGGTCCCCTCTTCTTCCTTAAAAGAATGGACTCTTAAGCTTGGTTTTTTTCACTTCTTCTTGCTCTTCTTCTTTTTTCCTTTTTCTTTTTTTCAAAACGTTTTTACTTCTTCTTCTAGAGCGTTTTTCTGTTTTTCCAGAATTCCCCCTTTTTTTTATTGTCCATAACCACCCTCATTTATTGCCTCTACCACCTCTACCCCTTTCCTTTTTCAAAACCAAGGCTAATTCCCCCACCTAGTGTCATTAATAATTGCTTCCCCATTTTTTAAGTTTAATTTTGGTCTAAAAATCTTTATTTTCTGTCCAAAATCTCCAGATGTGGGATATATGGGCCCTTCTTCCTTTAAACTAGCTATAAATGGCATTTAATATAAAATAGGTCAGCTAGTGATGAGGAGTCACCTCACCAATGCCTGGGACGAAGAGGCGATCGCCTCTTCGACCCAAGCCTGGCTAGGGCCATTGAGCCAAAAGGGCCTTTGGGCCAAAAGGGCTTTTGGGCTTGGGTTTATTTTTGGGTTCAGATAAAGTCTTAGGTATTTGGGTTTGAGTTTTTTGGGCTTTCGAGTCCATTCTCAGACAAATCTTTAGGCTTTCTCGCATTCAAAAATTCATACTTATCTCAGCATCAGGCTTTCGTTGTGGGCCTTATACCGGGGTGCTTACAGTTTTTCAAAAACTGAATTTGGAAAATCAGTTTTTAAAAAAAGCAACAAGTGACAAAAGCGGTAAACCTTGAAAGTGACATACCTAACTTTCGAGCTTTGCTCGGGCTGTCAGCCTCGAGAATTCAAACCCCGAGAGGTCCAGTTTTAGACTCAATGCAAGTTTTCCTGGCCCGATTAGTCACTCATTAATAATTTATTGTGATCCTTGAGTCTTTCTGATATAAGAAGTCACTCAGTAAAAAAAGAAAAAAATGTGATTCTGACGTAAGAAGTCACTCAGTAAAAAAAGATGAAAACGTGACTGTGATCCTAGGGTTTTCTGGGCTCGATCAGCCACTCATTAATAATTTATAGTGATCCTTGAGTCTTTATGATGCAAGAAGTCACTCAGTAAAAATAGAAGATGGAAACGTGACTGTGATCCTTAGGTTTTCCTGGTGTGATCAGCCACTCATTAATAATTTGTTGTGATCCTCGAGTCTTTCTAATGCAAGAAGTTACTCAGTAAAGATGATGCATTTTGGGGACCTAAACCTGTCTAGGCATCCTTGAAACATGCACTTCGAGGATTTAAACCTGACTAAATGCTCTTGAAATATGAACTTCAAGGATTCATTACCCGACTAGTCACTTGGTGAAGAAGGAAGATGCACTTCAGGGATTCAAACCCGACCAGACATCATTAAAACGCGCACTTCAGGGATTTAAACCCGACCAGACGCTCTTAAAATGGGGAGATGTACTTCGGGGATTCAAACCCGACCAAACATCTTTGAAATGCGTACTTCAGGGGTTCAACCTAACCAGACGCTCTTGAAATGTGAACTTCAGGGATTCATTGCCTGACCAGTCACTTGGTGAAGAAGGAAGATGCACTTTGAGGTTTCAAACCCGATCAGACATCATTGAAATGTGCACTTCAGGGATTCAAACCAAACCAGACGCTCTTAAAATATGAACTTCGGGGATTCATTGCCCGACCAGTCATTTGGTGAAGATGGAAGATGCACTGCGGGATTAAAACTTGAGCAGACATCATTCAAATGCGCACTTCGAGGATTCAAACCCGACCAAACATATTTGAAATGTACAGGGGATTTAAATCTGACCATATGCTCTTGAAATGGGGAGATGCACTTCGAAGATTCAAACCTGACCAGACATCTTTAAAACATGCACTTCGGGGATTTAAACCCGACCAGATGCTCTTTAATTGACTCTTCAATCAAATAATCTTCAATTCCTCAATATCAGTTTCGAGATATACCTGAGATGCAAGACAATAATACTCTATTTTTCTAATTTTTTTAGGTTCCGATGGGGATGCCTATTTCGCGGGCTTTTCCTACTTTGGCTAATGGGCTCTTTTACTCTCCTTTTTCCTTTCTCACCAGGGTTTCCCTCCTTACCCTTCCTCTTTTCTATATATAGCTCCCTTCCTTACCTTTCAAACTCACTTTTCTTTTTGAATTCTCTTTCCTTCCCTCAATTCTCTTTTTCATTTTTCTAAGATTTCTCTACTATGGACGTTGCACGGATCTTAGATTTGCATCATGGGACCCAGTACCACCTCTAGTACGTCCTCTACGCAACTTCGGCCTCGACATTGAGGATGACGTACCTATTTTAGACGTGCGATCCCATATCTTCGGATTAGCTACCAGAGAGGTTAGTGTCCAATTTCTTCAATTTTCCTTACAAATATCATTAAATAATATCAGTTTAGTACTTAGGAATGCATGTTTATCGATTTAACTGAGAGAAATTTGATTAAATTGAATAAACTTGCACAAAATGAGCTTGAGTGTCAGTTTTTCGGCGTGAAGAGGTGTCACTTCTTCATTGGGGTGATCACCTCTTCGAAGAGGCAATCATTTCCTGGATAAGAGGCATTCACCTCTTCATGTTCAGGCCATTACAAAGGGGCGATCACCTCTCGGCGAGGAGGTGATGTCCCTTTGATGGGGCATTCGCCTCTACGCATAGAGGCGGTCACCTCTTCACCAGAAACTCAAAATAAAATTTTAAATTTACTTAGCTAGACCGATAATTCAACTTCCTATTTTGTATTGTAGCTCAATTCCCACACTTTCAAGGGTGCTGGGAATTTCCACGGTGCCCACATGTGGTACGACAATTTTTCGGATGGCATCAAGGCCCATATTCACAATACCGGGTTTATAGATTTTATCTTTGCTCTTCTAGATACTCAGGGGCGAACTGACTACCAGCCCGTATATGCTTTGATGGAGAGATGGTCTGACACCACACATACATTGCACCTCTCTTTTGGCGAGTTCACCCTTGACCCAATTTCTTTTGCTGCTGTTATGGGGATTCCATGTACGGGGCATTCAGTTCCTTTGGATGAGAGCCTACATAAGATGTCCCCCGACCATATCACTTACATTGAGCTTCTCCTGGGGACGGTCCCAGATATGAAAGGGATGCACACCATTAAGATTGACTCTATTCGGAGTCACTATACGTGGGAGAGAGTGGAGGCTGCTACCACTGGCCACCAGATCGATTAAGTGGTAAGATCCTTTCTTGTCTACCTATTGAGGACTACACTCTTTGTTGATATGGCGAGCTCCATTGATTTGATATTTTTGATGCCGCTGAGAGATCTGGACCTGGTTGCTACGTATGATTAGGGTAGCTGTGCTCTTGCATATTTGTATCGGAGCATGGATGAGACCATTCGCTGAGCCAGGAGGTTTTGCAGTTTTTGGCATGTTATTCTAGAATTTTCTCTCCTTTTTTCTTTTATTAGGTTTGTTTTGAATACCATTATTTACTAACACTTCTTTCTTTTTGTAGGATTAGGCCTTTAAGTTGGAGCTGATCGTGGGGTTTAACCTGTATTCGTGATACTCCATTTCTTGCCATAGCGAGGTGGGACCCCAGTTGGGCTTGAAGAAGGCTAGTTGCTCGTGTACATGTTCATCGTGAGCGATTGAACAACTTAACGCCTGATGAGGTACAATACCTGTAAACATAATTATAATTAATAATATATTTGTTAGGTATATTCATCTATTTACTAGCCTGCTTTTTACAGTTGTGTCAGGATTTGTGGGGGCCACAGGCAGAGTGGTCACTAGCAATGATTCATTTGATTTCGCTCTCCAGGAAGAGGGTCTTACTTTGAGGACCTGACTATAGGGTCTGGTTCCTTGACAAGAAGATACACCAGTGGCGCTTGGGCCCCTAATTGAGATGACCACCTCTCCCTCCTCCTTGTAGCATAATTTGGACACATCAGTTAGAGGGAGATAAGCTGGATGAGGCCATTATTGGGGAGGATGTGGATGAATACTACGAGAGGAGGAAGTCTCGCTACATGGATTTTGTACGGACCCATCTATTGCAGAGGGTGTCCCTGGCTGCATCGACATCTCAAGTAATCTATGACCCTTTTGAATATATTTACTCTAATTTTCATATATAAATGTCCTTCTTTTGATTCAATTTTCTATTTTTAGGCTCTAGTTAGGAGACCCACAGTTCGTCCTATGCCTTCTACACAGGAGCGGCCACTTCAGCATCCTCGGGCTGAGCAGAGGGATGAGGGCACCTCATCTAGAGCTCCACCTGCTAGAGCAACTTCCATTACCATCTCAGACATAGTGTCTGGACGTCTTACTGCCACTCTTGACATGATGGCTCGTTGTTGGCTACCTCTTGGCAACTTGTCTCGTCAGTTCCTTATATTGGATGAGAGCTTAGAGCCTATGTTCACTCTAGAGGCCGCTACTCATGTGAGTCTCTCTTCACTCTATTTTCTGTTCTTAACAAATATTTAGCATTAACAGTTAATTTAATCATGTTGATATCTTGGGATCAGTGCGAGTATATGTATAGAGTCATCGAGGCTGAGCGGGACTACTTCTTACAGGTCACCCAACGATGGAAGATAAAGCACTTCCCTATATTTAATATGTATGCATACTCTCATGATTTCTTACCCCTTTTATGGTGTTTGGAAAGAATTAGGTCGATGACAGGTAGGCCAGGATCGATGCTCTTGAGCGCCAGGTTGCTGCCCTCCAGGTAGATGAGGATGAGGAGGATGAGGAGCATACTGGTGATGACGACAAGGAGGAGCGCACCGGTGATGCAGGAGATGAGTGAACTGATGCTGCTGAGGGTGACGAGCATGCTAACGATGGTAGTAAGGAGGAGGGGTAAAAGGATGATGATGATGCAGAGAGCATTGACTTTACTGCATCATAGATTATGATCATTCTGATTATTCTTGACTGTTATTCTATTTTGCTCAGATGGTTTTCATTCATTTTTGCCTTTCTTTTTTCACATTGAACAAATAATATAGACTTATATAACTTAACTGCATTTAGAATAATAAAAGGAGAATTTTATTGCAGAAAACATCTTCTCTGATTCTGATAACTAAAGCTTGCATATATAGTACAGTTAATTTGTAATCAAACAGGAAAATATGTCCCCTGACTGTTCAAAAGGTGACGGTTCGTCGCCTCTTGGTGAAGAGGCGATGGTTCATTCCCTCAGCATGCAGAGGCGTCGTCTCTTCACATAGGCGATCGCCTCTATAACAGTCAGGCTGTTATTATAAAAATCCCAAATCTACTTAAAATCCCTAACTCTTCTCTCCAATTTTCTCTTTCATTTTCTCCACCTGAACCATCTTTTAACCACCTGAAATGACTGAAAGAAGCTTGAAATGACTACAACCGATCCTGAAAAGCTTAGATGGAGGATAGTGGTCAAGATTAAAGCATTCCATCTATTCATTTTCCAATCCTTGCATGCTAGGAGGATCAATTTTCCATTCCTTCATATTCTTGCTCAATTCTAGGATTCTCAAAAACATGTCTTCATATTCAATACTTTGGAGCTATGCCCACTGCCAGAGGAGTTCAAAGCCATCCTAGGCTCTCAACTGAATTCTACTTGTTAGATTGCAGTTCCTTCAATCAATACCCCGGATTTGCACTCTATGTAGTATCAAATGGCCCAGATGTTCAATTTTTCACCTTAGTCTTCACTTTGCCATATATTTAACACTGAGATCCTGATAAACTCTCTTCTAAAAGTAGTAGTAGCAGTGGATAACAAGGAAGCATATTAGCCTCAGATGCTGGCCTTTTGTCTGTATGCTCAGTTTCTGCTTGTTTATCCTTCTAGCAACGCCGATTCTAAGATTCTGCATATCCTAGATCAAGTAGAAGCAGACCTGAACCCTTTTCCTCTCATACTGGCTAAAATAATCATCGGATTGGACAACTTTGTTGAGACTGGGCGCTTCCTGGGAGCCGGATGCTGTTAAAGGTTAGCTTTCTTATTTCTTTCTTTTATTTTTTTCCTTACTGCAATTTTCATCTGCTTGTCACCTCTGCAGGCATGGTTTCATGAAAAATTAAGGTTATTGGAACCTCCTCGAGATATTATTCATTACAAAGCCAAACATTGTCGTACTATGAAACTTTATCCCATTTTAGAGGATATTCGGGGCTAGTTAACTACTTTCCCAGACACTCTGATTTTGTGGATGTGTCCTTGGTGGAGATTGCAACATGTGACCATCCGGTCCTACACTTATTGCATTCCTGTAGCTTGCCTTCATTTTGCTACTTTCTATAATCCAGCTCGGCAATGTAGATAGTATGGGTAGAAACAGTTGATTGTGGGACCAGTTCATGAGTTAGAACCAGGGCTACTCTTTTAGAATTTCCTGGACAACTTGGTTGGGACTTTGCCTCGTAGAACCATTCTGAGGTGCAATGACTACAATGGAGATCTATCCACTGATGATCAGTATAAGGAGTGGATTCAACTATAACAAATATAAGGGGATGAATTTGAAAAGCACAAAAGAACAAGGGAGTTGCAGGCATTGAGTGCCCAATAAAGGAAAAGAAGACAAATTTAGGTTCATGTAACTTAGTTTTTACTTAACCTTTTGTTGGATGGAATTTACTTTTTAGTTAAAAAGTTTCTAATGAACACTTAATGCAATGTGCAACAATAAGAAAGGCAATCCATTCCATTTAATATAAGCACAAAGTGGTTATACATTTTGCTTCTAACATATCTCCTGTCATTAATTAGCTTGCCCTTGCAAGTTTTCCAATTAACTATTTTTCCTCTCTCTCTCCTTTTATATGTCCTTAATTTGTGCCTGGACCACCTTTTTCAAGGTTTTCAATCTAGTAGGTGTAACACCCTACACACTTAGTATTAATACACATCGTGATATCTCATATTCAATATTAATCATCCTTTAGTCACATGTAATTATTATACACATATTTATACTTATCCGTACACGCATACAAATATTTTACATTAACTAATGGGCATATGTATGCTACAAGGAGAGAGAGAGTCTGGATTCGGCCGACAACCTATGCTCCATGCTTTAACTACCATGCTATATGCTTCAAAATAGT
>CATIWM010022004.1:0-10780 GCA_949671775.1 Mallotus repandus | reverse complement strand
CATAAGTATCTCCATGAAATTTTTGAGAGTCAAGAAGACTATCTAAAGTTTCTTTTCCCTTTTGAAATTTAGAAATGGAATTCTTTAACTCTAAGACTTCTTTAGAAAGTTTATGATTTTCATCATTTGCTTTCTTAAGTTGTTCTTTCAAAGAACTTGAGCATTCCAAATCACTTGCAAATTTTTCTTTTGTTTTAACAAGTTTAGAAAAATCATTTTTCAAGTTTTCAAATTCCTCATATAAGCTAGTAAACTTATACTTGTAAAAAATTTTCCTAGCAAGTAAGCTAGTATATTTATGCATGATTTTGCTCAAAATAGAGCTCCCATCATCATCATCATTATTATTATAATATTCGCAATCATCACAAGATGAGTTAGAAATAGATGGTACCTCTTTCTCATCTTCAAGAGCCATGAAGCAAAGGTTGGCCACTTCTTCTTGCTCATCTTCCTTCTCGGATTCAGAGGAGTCATCCCAAGTAGCTTTGAAGGCCTTCTTTCTATCCTTTGCTCCTTTGTTCTTGAATTTGAGTTTAGGGCACTCACTTCGGATGTGACCCGATTTCTTGCATTCATAGCAAGTAACTTCTTTTGTTTTCTTCTTACTATCTCCTTCATATTTTTTATTGAAGTCTCTTGTTCTTGAGGTATGTTTCTTTCTCAAGAACTTTTTGAAACTTCTAGTGAGCATGGCAATTTCATCATCTTCATCATTAGAAACTTTATTATTTTCTTCTTCACTTTCTTCTTGTGAAGCCTTTAGTGCTATGCTCTTTTTCTTTTCTTCCTTCTCCTCTTGCTCTTTACCCATTTGCTTTATTGTAAGCTAATAGGTGAGAAGCTTTCCAATAAGCACATCGGTTGAAAGAGTAGCAAGATCTTGAGCTTCCTCAATGAAAGTAACTTAAGATTCCCAATCCTTCTTAGGTAGGATTCTTAGAATCTTGTTGTTTACTTCCTCCTTGGTGAAATGTTTACCAAGTTTCTTGAGGGTGGAGACAAGAGCATTAAGGCAATTTGTCATTTTGGTGATTGATTCTTGAGGCTTCATCTTGAAGAGTTCATACTCATACATGTGGAGTTGAATCTTCTTGCTTCTTACTTGAACATTTCCTTCATAATGATTTTCCAAGGTTTCCGACATTTCCTTGGCCGAAGTGCAATTTTGAAGCTTGCCTCCTTCTTCTCTTGACATTGAAGAGACTAGAGTGACCATAGCCTTTTTATTTTTATGATTTCCTTCTTGTTGAATGGCGTTCCAATCATCTTTTGGAATTTCAATAACCACACCATCAATTGTAGCTTTGGGTGATTTCCAACCTTTTCGGACAATGTCCCAAAGTTTGATGGAGTCACAATCAAGATAGAGCTCCATTTTGAACTTTCAATGAGGATAATCACTGCCATCAAGAAATAGTCTGAGAGAAGAGATGTTTTCACTCCCCATGATCTTATATTCTAGCAATGAAGTACCTAGAATTCAAGCTCTGATACCAAATGAAAATGCCCTAAAGGGGGGGGTGAATAGGGCTGTCGAACAAAAATCAAAACTTAAAAACAAAAAAACAAAAATGAAAGAATGTTGAGAAGGAAGAATGATGAACACAAAAATTTAAGGAGTTCGGATTCTCAACAATCCTACGTCTCCACCTAACTTATCCCTAAGTTAGGATTTTGAATCACCATAATCTATTCCCCTAGATTGATTTTTATAACTTGAGTTTTAGGCTCAACTCAAACCTTACAACTTGAGTTTTCAAGGCTTACTTAAAAACTGATTCACAAGTGTTTTTAAGGCTTACACTAAAACCAAATTCCCAAGTGTTTTAATGGTTAAACACTTAAACCAATTCCTTTAGAATAGAACCTCACTTCCCTTTTTCTAAACCTAGAAAATAGAAGGATAAGAATTTCTATTCTAATCACTCACCAAACTCTCACAAGAGTTTATCAAATACAAGAATGAATTAAAGAGAATTTTGAGCTTAACTGAATGCTTAAGAATGTATAAATGAAAAATAAGTTTCTTAACCTCTAAATGATCTTCAGAGGTTGTATTTATAGTTGAGCAATTCAATTATAGCTATTGGAAATAATAATTTAGTTTCCAACAAGTTCAAAATTATTTGAATGAAATTTGGACTTTTAGGCTGCAAAAACTCTGGTCCCAGTCGTGATCACACTGATCTCGGTCGGGATATTCAAAAATATATCTGTTATAGCTATTATATTTGAAGTCTGCATTGATCCTGGTCATGAATGCCTTGATATTCAGGATCACACTAGTCCCGGTCAGTACATTAGCTTGGGATATGTTCTGGAAGATTTCTTTAATTTGGTGCAATTTTAGTCCTGATCGGGATCATGACTTTTAGCCATTTAATACGATTGAATTAGCCTTATTTTAATTCATGAAAGTTGTATTTATTTGTCTTAGCTTTCCATATCAATTTGAATCACCTAAATTGGACGTCTGTAGCTCAAGATATTGTTGAAATACTAAGAGCTGCTCAAATCAAAATGAAAACTACATATACTGATTTTAACTGAAGATTTCTGGAACCAAAAGAATTCAGATTTTGATAAGTAATATCAATTCAAAAATATTGTGATGTTTACTTCAAATGTTAAGAAGACAACTTTCTCATTATAAAAGTCTAAGACTTCCAAAATCCTTCTGGAATCTCGAAGGTTGATTTTGCCCAAAAGCATGCTTAACTTCATTTTGATTTCCATGATTGTCCTAGCTTATACACACTTAAAAAAAAACATATTAAATGCTCAAAATCAAGTTTGTTAAGATCAAAATCAAGATTGATTATTTCTAAGGCCAACAATATCATTTTGATATATAAAGAGTTGGGAAAAAGTAATGAAATTATTTAAGATTTTTCATAACAATGAATACAAGTGTAAGAGATTGTGTCATATATGAAAAATAAATTAAAAGTAAATGAAAAATAATAATTATATTCATAACTTTTATTTGGTTAAAGAAGTTACATAAACAATGTGATCATTTTTTTAAATGAGTTAAAATTTAATTATTAATTAATCTTTATTTTTATTCAAAATTAATAAACAGAATCACATAAAAACAATGACCAAAAATAAAAAGACATTGTAAAGATAAATGAAATTTAATAAAAGTGTAAGATATTGTTTTATATATGGAAAAGAAACCAAAATTAAATGAAAGATTAGCAAAAATTAAACGTAAAATATACATTAATTTTATTCAGAAATAAATATTATTCTATATATAAATTGTTGAAAAAAATATAATAAATCCAATAAATTCTAAATATTAATAATTTAAATACTGACTGTAGTCACTGCACCATCACAAATACCACCCGCTCCTATTTCTTAGTTGATTCATCATAGACACTCATCGGTAATGATGTTCATTCCCTTGTTACTCATTCCTCACGTTCTCAGCCTACTCCTTTTCATCCTACTACTTCTTAACCTTTACCTTCACCTTCACCTACTTTTCATTCCCCCTAGACGACAACCTCTATGGCCTCTGCAAAGTTTGGTAATGTATAATGTGATTCTTGTTCATTTATATTTTCATATATTATTGATATGTTTTTTTTTTCTTAACATATTCAATTTGGATAGTCAATTTCCCTCTATTGTATCTTATATGTAATGTACGTACTCACATAATGACTATCTGGACTGAATCTATTGAGAAAAAAACAAGCATATCAATATGGAGTAATGTGCCCATCATATTTAAGAAATTTTGTTGGAAGGAGTTCAATGTAAAAACTAATATTTCTAATATATATTTGTGTGTGTGTGTATATATATAATTTAATATATTTTTATGTGTGTAATTATATTTAATATATCTTGATGCAATTAATAATTTACTTTATGCAAAAGGTGTATTGTTAGCCTGAGTCCGAGGAGGGACGCATACTGTCTATGGTGGAGTATCTGTGAGAATTAGTACAACAAGACGCTACATAGAGCCAAATGGTGTTAGACAAGATATATGGGATAAGTGGCAAGCGCACTAGCAAACGCCCAAATGTAAAGAAAGCCAATCATCTGAGTGAGGCTGGAGGTCCAAGCAGTGTCACGAAGCATACCGGTGGCTTCCGCAGCATAGTCGACCACGTCAAAGTGTTGGTAATTTAATTCAATAATGTTTATACTTTTTGTGTTAATTTCATTTCTAATTTATATTATGATTTACTGATATTGAATTTTTATTTTAAAATTAAGGAGTTAGAGGGGGAATTCACAACTTGAGAGATCTTTAGGAGGACCCATACAAAGAAGGAAGAGTCCTTTATTAGTAGTCAATCATAAAAACTTAATGTAAGTTAATTAAAATTTCAATATCAGATTATTTTTTCAACTCGATATATATTTTTCTTTTCATTGGTTGTAGGATAAGATCACAAAGATATGGTCGAGACTGCATCCACTTATAGTGGACATGACAAGTCTATATCTTGAGGTTATAGGTGGTAAGAAGAAGTGACGCATCTACGACCTTGGCTTACACGCTTCTCACTACAAAAAAAATGTCAGAATAGCGATATAAATTTCTGTCACTAATCCATCAGTATTTCGTTTAGTAACGGAAATTTGTTATCATACTTTTGGTTGTAGCTAATTTTTGAATGACGAAAAAGTCACCTGTCGCTAAAATTTGTGATAGATTCTGACGGAAAATCCATCACAAATTAGTGATGGAATAGTGACAAAATTTTTGTCACTAATATTTTCATCACAAATCTGTTACTAAAAAATCCATCAGTACTCCATCACTAATATTTTCGTCACAAATCCATCACTATTAAATCTATCACAAGACTTTCCATCACTGATCCATCACTAATGAATTTGCGAATAATTAGTCATTAATTTGTCACTAATGTATTTGTCATTAATCCGTCACTAATGGTTCAATCACTACTTCGTCACCAAATGATCATTAAAATTCTATTAGGATAAATCCATTATAAGGCCCTTGAATTTTGACACTTTATTCTATTAAGCCCCTTAACTTTTATTATGTTTTATTAGGCCCTCAATCTTTTATTTTTATATAGATTAAGGACAAATTATATTGAAGTAATAAAATTGTGCAACAATTCAAGTTCGTTGCTGTTAAATATGTTGTTATGAAAGGTTTAGATATACATTTTATGAAGAATGAAAGAAAAAAAGGTGAGGGTAAGGTGTAAGGAAAAATATTCATGGAGGTTATATGCTTCAATTGGTAATTCTAATGAGACATTCACTGTTAAAACTTACCACCGACATCACAATTTTAGTAGAATAAATAGAACTTATTTCACAATTTCATTATTTTAGTTTAATTTGTCCTTAATCTATGCAAAAATAAAAGATTGAGGGCTTAATGAAATACAATAAAAGTTGAGGGACTTAATAGAATAAAGTGTCAAAGTTCAGGGGCTTCATAATGGGTTTATCTATTCTATTACTTATCCATCATTAAAACTATTTTCGTCACTACTCCGTCACTGTTTTTAAATAAATATTAAATTTAATCTGTCAAAAGTTTGTCACTAAATTTTATATTAGTTTTTTATAGGTGCAATGGAATTCTGAATAAATTGATATATGGAAATTCAAATTCAATACCTAAAAATAGATATGAAAAAATAAACATAGTGCTATCATTCAAATAATAGTATTTCATAGAAAATATACTAAAAAATTAGATGTCATAATTAGCTAATAATATCTGTATAGTAATGTTCTAAAAGTAATAATGTTCTAAACATCAAACACCAAATATCTTAAAGGTGCATTATTGCATTATTGCTTTCAAAAACAAAATATCTTAAAGGTACAAAAGATTCTAACCATTGCACCTTTAAGTACACTATATTAGCTCTATGATGCGCCTCATCTACTCCTCCATCTGGTTTAGACGCTCTTTCGTTTCATTGAAATTAGCAATTTTTCTATCCATCTTCGCTTGCTTTTCTGAGAGGTGCTCCACCATCTCCTTAACTCGGGATGATCCATATGAGTTCCTAGTACTCTGTAATGAACTAGGGTGAAACGCACTCTCTGATCCAAGACCATATATACATCTCTTCTTCACTCCACTTAAAGCCTGAAAATACAAAGTGTCAATTTCAATTGGTGGAGGTTGTGAACCATCCTCCAAATACTGAGAAATAGAAGCCACCATCTCCTCCATACGATCCTATAATATAAAAAATTATTCAAGTTGGTTTAAAAATTTATGATTTAATGCTTATAAACAAAATAAAAATTACTAAAAAAAAAAAGGTGAACATACATTCACTTGCTTTGACCTTGCATCCATAAAAAGATCCATCCTTCCTCCAGTGCACTTTTTTGATTAACTCCTAACTATTGGATTGTCTTTGGAACTCTTAAGCCTATAATAATAATAAGTTAGAAATTATATGTCTAGGTGATTTAAAATGAAATAAAAATTATAGGGAAAAGTACGAAAAACTACCATATGGTTTTACAGTTTTAGACTTTTAAGTACGTGATTTTTTTATGACATTTTTAAGTATGTGTTTTAGTCGTTACACACTTTTCAGTATATGCATCTAACACCGTTAACTTCGTCCTACGTGTCAGCGCCACATAATGTCCACGTCATGTCCACATCTGCGCCATAATGTCCACGTCAGCGCCACATAGGATGGAGTTAACGGTATTAGACACATATACTAAAAAGTGAGTAATGACTAAAATATGTACTTAAAAGTGTTAAAAAAAACCACGTACTTAAAAGTCTAAAATCGTGAAACCACAGGGTGGTTTTCTATACTTTCCCCAAAATTATAATTCTAACAAGTAATAAATTAGTTGACTACATAATTAATATTTTACCAACTTCATGGAATGCTCTACCATAGATCGAGACCCACATGTATGCTTAGTAAAACTAGTACTATTTCTGCCAGTTATCCTAAATTTCTTGACTAACACAACAGGGCTTGCCATCCTTAGAATGCCTCTAAGCATGGACATTCTTGGTGTATTGAATTTTCATAGTTTGCCACCAATAGCTCTTGATAGGCTCTTCATCTAAGGGATTCCAAATGTACCTTGTCTATAATTATATAAGATAATTATTTAACAAATGAGCACAATAAAATTATAACTATAGAATTTAACTTAAATCTCAAAATTATAATTGTATAATTATTTTAAATTTATTTCTCACAATAATGAATAAACTAAATATTCTAACCTCAAACTCCTCCTAATAAAAATCTTTAGATCCTTGGAGATGTGCCTCCCACTATAAGCAGTTGTTTCTTGTCTTTCACTAATTTTTAAATATATACATACATATATACATTTATGTATGTATACATACATATATAAATTTATTTTAAATATATATATACACACACAAATCCCAAACCAACCAAAACTACATAGTTTAAAACTTAATTTTTATGTTTTAAAAAAAATGAATTACAATTAGAAAAATTAAATAAATGAATTATTTTTTCATCATATATTTTATATCCAAATGACATTTATATACACACACAAACTTTAAAACCAACCAAAAGTACGTAGTTTAATACTACTAATTTTTAAGTTATGGAAAAAATAGTTACAACTAAAAAAAACTAAATAAATTTATTATTTTTCTTATTATATTTTTTATATACAAATGGCATATATATAATTCATATAATAGCAATCCATCACAGTTTTCCTGAAATAAAAATCACATTAATCAAATTATTCAGTCATGACTCCATCATGAATCTATTACTATTTAGTAATGGATTCTACAATCCATCAATAAATAGTGGCGGATGGAGGAATCTGTCACCACATTGTGACGGAAGGAGAAATTCGTCATTAAATAGTGACGGACGTTAAATAGTGACGAATTTTAGAGTTCATCACTATTTAGTGATGAATTTTGTCTGTCACTAAAATAATATTGGTAAATCGAATTTTGAACGCAAGCATTTTGTGACAAATAATAGAATCTGTCACTGTTTAGTGACGAACGGTACATCCATCACTATTTAGTGATGGATGGTAAAATCCATTACTATTTAGTGACGGATGGTAAAATCCATCACTATTTAGTGATGGACGGTACAATTTGTCACTATTTAGTGACAAACTTTTGTCCGTCATTGAAATAATGTTGGTAAATCAAATTTTGAACTCAAAAATTTTGTGATGGATGGTAGAATATGTTGCTATTTAGTGACAGATGATACAATCCATCACCATTTAGTGATGGACTTGTGTCCGTCAAAATTAAATATTTAGCGATGAATTATCCGCCATTAATCTGTCACAAATTAAAGATGAATAACATATATTCCTAGACCAAAAATTAACGACAGATTATCTTCTGTTGTTAATCTTACTCGTCATAAATTTATTGTTAATATTTGCAACGGATTAAATATTCCATTGCAAAACCCTTAGCGACCATGATTTTAACTACTGACATTATTTATCACTAATTTCTTTTAACTGTAGAGTCATCGCGAATCCTCAACTTTTTTGTAGTATTATCTATGATATAATTAAAATAAATATATAGATTTACAATAAATATTATATTACTAGAATAAATTTAATTTTAAATTTTAAAAAAAAAATATATATATATATATAGAATTATACAAAACACAAACAACATAGAGACACTAGATTAGGGACATGACATATGTATTCACAAAACCATGACAATTTTATAAAGATATACTAACTCATATAACTCAAACACATACACATCCCACAACTAATATAAGATCTTGAAAAACCAGTCCAATCCAAGATGTATTATAACTGAATCATGGGATAAGTACAAGTAGAGCTGTAATGGAGCCAAACCAAGTTTTAAAAAACTCGAGCTCAGCTCAGTCAAGAAAAGGAGAGCTCGAGCTCGGTAACTTTTGCAAAATTATAGCTCGAGTTCGAGCTTAAAACGAAACATGGCTTCCATCCAACTTCCAAGTAGCTCATAGCTGAGCTTCATGAAAAAAAAAAAAAAACTGATGCACAAGAACACAAAATTATTCAAAAACCAAATACAACAAAGAATTATCATGAATTAATTAAAAAAAACTATTAGTGATACAACAAAGATTCTCACAAACTTGAATCTTTTTAGGCTTATCAACAACAAACAAACAAGAACAACTCAAACAATAAAAGAAACAAGAATAAATTTACAACCATATACAGTAATACAACTATAGTTTTCAAAATAATAAAACAAGAATAAATTAACAACAACAAAAAATCAACAAAATTATATAACTATAGTTACAAAAAAATCAATTGGGGTCGATGAAACGACGACAACAACAACAAAAAAAGGAACAGCAGTGACAATAATGGCTCTTCTTGCATAAGGCAACTTGAATCTAAGATGATAACTAAGATTTCGAGTGGTGGTCGTGGTTATGAGGGGGGCCGGCTAGAGTTATGAGAGGGGCAATTAAGGTTTGAAGATGAAAATAAAAAAAAAAAGAAATAGAGATGAGAGAAAGGAGAAGAAGAAGAATGGGGCGGCTAGGGTTTGAAAATGAAAATGAAAAACAGAGATGAGAGAAAGGAGAAGAAGAAGAGGTGGCTAGGTTAGTTTCATTACATATGACAACTATAAATGTTTAGGGTTTGTTGGAGTGTGTTAGGGTGTTAATGTTACCATTTATTACACATCAAAACTACATAGTTTTGATACAATACTATGTAGTTTTGTTTCAAAATATAGATGTATATTTAAATTATATAGTTTTTAATTATATTTAATAATTTAAATTATATTTGCTTAATATTGAATGAATTTATTCATAAGAATTATAATTATAATTATATTTATTTACTTAATAATTTAAAAACCACATTTACTTTGTATAAATTTTAATGCTAATAACAATTTATACAAAAATTATATTGTTTTACAATTAATAAATAAGTTTTATTATATTTAATAATTTATTTTTTTTATTTAACACTAAATTTCTAATATATTTACTTGATATTAATTTTTTATGTTAATATTAATTTACATTATAAGTAAAAAATAAATAATTTTTTATTGCAATTAATGGTTTTTAATTATGTTTACTTAATATTCATACTAATATACATTAAACTTATGTAATTTGTTTAATACTAATCGTTGATATCAATACTAATTTATGTTATAAATATGTAATTTTTATTACAATTACCAATTTTTAATTATATTTACTTATCAGTCATACTAATATACAACAAAATTATGTAATTTGTTTAATACTAATCATTGATATTAATGCTACTTTATGTTATAAATATGAAATTTTTATTACAATTACCAATTTTTAATTATATTTACTTAAAATTATTATTAATATACATTACCATTAAATGATACTAAAATTATATAAACGAGTTTGTTCACAAATATTTTAAACGAGCAGGTTCATGAACATCCTAAACAAGCCTGTTCGCGAGCTTGTTCATAAGCCTATTCACGAACATCCTAAACGAGCATATTCGCGAGCTGGTTCACGAACATATTAACGAGCTGAGCTTTAAGATGCTTGAGCTCTGTTTGTTTATCTTTCGAGCTTTAAAATCATGTTCTTTACACCCATATACAAGATAATACAATTTTGATCCTTGTGGTTTTGCACTTTAGTATCTTATAACAAATATTATATAAAATATATACTTTAATATAAAGACAACATGCATTCTAAATACTAAAATCATATAATGAATAAATTTATCATTAAAATTTAGTATTATA
>CATIWM010021990.1:0-29213 GCA_949671775.1 Mallotus repandus | reverse complement strand
TGACAACGAGAGTTGCACATTTCACTAGCTCATAAAATCTAAATCACTGAGGATCCTTGATCACGAGAGTAGACAAGTCCTTCAGGGAGAAATAATTTGTTAAAGAACTTAATAAATCTAGGTTATTCATTAGACCACGAGAGTAGGCTAAGTTTAAGCTAGATATGCCTGAGTGACTTTGAGAGAAGCCTCAGGAACTACAGAACAAACTACCCTTGATTGAGATAAATAGATTGTCTCGATTGAATCCTGTAATCTGAGTAAGTGCCTGGCGAGCGAATTCCAAGCTCTAGTTTTTAACTCTGATTTTTTCCTTTTAGCAAATTTTATTGTTTTATCTTATCTCTAGCTCAACATTCACCATTAATTATTGATTGTATTAGCTCATAGAATCCATAACCATAACTAGTGCTAGAAATTACTCCTTCCCTGTGGGAACGATACTCTACTTATCATTATATTACTTGTTCGATCCGTACACTTGCAGAAATCGCCTGACATTCACAAAAGAAGAAATTTCTTTCAGAAGTTAAGCACTACTAGTAGGATGATCCAATTCTCTATAAAGTGTGTGTTGATGGTTTAATGAGAAGATGTGTGCCTAGTACAAAAACAACTTCCATTCTAACCCATTGCCACAGCTCTCCATATAGTGGTCATTTCGGAGCATCTAGAATAGCATCAAGATAATTTGTTCAAAAGTGTGACAATTACCAAAGAATGGGAAATATTACAAGATGTGATGAAATGCTATTTACTAATATTCAAGAAGTCGAGCATTTTGATGCTTGGGGACTGAACTTCATAGAGCAGCCCTTCTCCTCTTCTTATGGTAATCACTATATCCTTGTTGGGGTGAATTACATTTCAAAATGGGTAGAAGCCATTGCAACACCAACCAATAACACTAGGGTAGTGGTAAAATTTCTTAAGAAAATCTTTACAAGGTTTGGTGTCCTGAAAGCATTGATCAATGATGGGGGTTCACACTTTTATAATAAACAACTAGAAATATTTTTAAAGAGATATAGAGTTCATCACAGAATTGCAACACCCTATCATCCTCAAACCAATGGACAAATAGAGATTACTAATAAAGCTTTAAAATAAATGTTGGAGAAAACAGTAGGAAGTTCGAGGAAAGATTGGTCAGTAAAACTTGATGATGTATTATAGGCCTATCGGACGGCATTTAAAACACCAATAGGCATGTCTCCATATGGGTTAGTGTGTGGAAAGGTCTGTCACCTTTTAGTAGAACTCAAGCATAAAGCATACTGGGCAACTAAGGCCCTAAACTTTGATTTAAATGCATCATGAAAACAAAGATTACTATAACTCCTCGAACTCGAAGAACTTTGACATTCAGCATATGAAAATGCTTAGTTATACAAGGAGCACATCAAAAGATGGCATGATAACAAGATTTCTAAGAAGTCATTTTAAGAAGCGGATTTGGTGTTGTTATTCAATTCTAGACTCCGGTTATTTCCAGGCAAACTCAAGTCCAAATGGAGTGGACCCTCAAGGTTGCCAAAGTGTTTCCTCAAGGTGTTGTAGAGTTGGAAAATGCAACTAGGGAACATTTCAAGGTCAATAGTCAAAGGTGAAAGTTGTACTACCAAGGAATGGTGATCAACGATGGAAATGCACTCCCTCTCCACCTCACTAATTGAAGATATCCTTTAATAGTCAAGCTATATACTATAAATTTAGCATTGTTATAGTTTGATTCTTGATTTTTATTTTCATATAGTGTTTGCATAGCATTTATTTTGTTCATTCTTGATTTTTATTTTCATTTAGTTTTTGAATTTATAATTTTCATTTAGTTTTTGAATTTATAATTTATTAAGTATTTATGGAATTTTTGCTCTTAAAGCAAAACGGTGTTAGATGCCAATGTGAAAGTTTGGCATTTTATTGAATGTAGAGCAAAAGCTACGATTGTTCAATCAAATTTTCAGGAACTTTCTACGATCGCATTAAAAGTCACGATCGCTAATCTGCAATCATTTCCAAACTCAGCCTTCTATTGCAATCGCGTTTTATCCGTGATCGCGTCTTTCCTGCTTCAAACCTCCCAAACAATTTTGTTATGATCGCGCTTTATTCGCGATCGCTACTTTTGCTAGACTTTATTTTCTATTGCAATTGCATGAAATTCGAGTTCGTGTATCTCTCGATTCTTCTCAGAGCCTCCTCCATAATCGTTAAACAAGATGAGATCATAAATTTTTAAACTCTTAAACCCTTCTGTTGTAATCGCGTTTCTTACGTGGTCGCGGATGCTCACTAGATGAAGTGGCAGTATTAACTCCACCATTTCCTATTTTTAAAAACTTCTCTTATTTTCTCTCCACTACCAATTTTATACCCAAACCCTAGCCGCGTAATCATATATCTCTCTATTACTTTCTCCTTTCTCTCTTCACTACAATCACCAGCAACCTCTCTTATCACCATGACTCCTCATTTCAAGGCCACTCATAGTCATCCGTCAAGCAAAGGTAAAAAGCCGATGAGAGAAGATGACCAACTTGAGATGGAGAACACCCTATCGTTGTCGCCATCACCACTTCTGTAACCTCCTCTTCGTGTTGATTACTCCAGTTAGTACAATGCTCCATTTCCTATTTTTACTCATGATGAAGGAGAGAGGTACATTTCTCTTGCCTATTGAAAAATTGCTACATGCAAATACTTTAATTCTTCATTATTGCAATAATTAGGTCTTTGGGGTGCATTAGAAAATCTTTGCAACAAATTAAGTTGGGGAAAATTTGTGACTTTGAACCACCATACTTATAAAGAATTAACACTTGAATTTTTCACTACCTTGAAACCTAAAGACTCTATTAACTCTGCCCTCACTTGTCGTTTCTTTGGAAACCCATATGAGATAGATTATGATAGCATATTTCAAGTTTTCGGGCTTCCAAAGGAAGGATTAAAAGTGGGGCACTTTGATCCTGCTCAATTTTGAAGAATCTTTTTCAGATCAACTCATTATCCAAGAAGTGAGGCTCTTTCAAGTGGCATGATTAAAGATCATCATTACTTAGTCTTGCATCATTTCATGAGCTCCACTATTTTTGGCAAAAATGAAACAAGTTGTGTTTCCAAGCAAGAGTTACTTCTCTTGTGGGGTTTGCACCAAAAAACCCCAATCTCCACCACACATTTCATGTTTCAATAATTATTGCATGTGAGCACAAGTTCTAAAGTTAGAATTTCCATGGGTCATATAGTCACAGCACTTGCTTTGTATTTTCGCACTTTTGACCCTACGCACAAACATGACTATAATTCAATCTAATTAAATTAACCGTGATTTTCTTTCCCATGTTGAGGTGATCACTAAGGATTTGGAGCTTCACCAACAATGAGTACAATCATGTTATAGGGCAAGCCGATCTAAAGGGCCATCCGAAGATTTCACCCCCATTCCCGAAGAGCTCAATGAAGATATCCAAGATGACCCAATGGAATAAGATACCCCACAATAAACCAAGGATGGATGGAAACAAAAAGTGATGGCCAAGTTGAAGAAAATGGAGAAAAAGCAAACAAAGAGGTACAAAAAGATGAGAAAGAAAGTAAAAGAAATCAAAGGCATCCTTAAGGAATTCATTGAAACAGTCTTTGAACAAGCACCATCATCTCTGGAATCACCTCCGGACTCTCCTCATCAAGGGGAGCAAGCTCTCCTTTTCCCTAGCTTTAGTTTTTATTTTTTATTTTTCTTTTAGTTTAATTTTTAGTTTTCTTTTACATACATTTCATGTTTATATTTGTTGCTTGTGAATTTTGTGTTTTGTTTTTGGATATGTTTATGCATAATGTATATACTATACATTTTTTTTTTGCATATTAGGTACCCTTACACATATTGAGGATAATGTGTCATTCAAGTGTGGGGGGAATCATTTTTGCATTTTTTGTATATCATGTGTATATTTTCAGTATATCATGCATTACATTTTGCATTTGTGTAATTTGGCCCAAATATTTGAAAAATTTAATGCTTAGCTCTTGAATTTTTGCACGTCTATCTTTGTGATGAATTTTGTGTATATTTGTAATATTGTTCAGCATATATATTCAATCTTCGTTTAATGATTAGTTTGAATCCTTTTAAAACTTAGTTAACATTTTGAGTTGAGAATTTTTGAGCTCTTAATCAACTTAATGCATGTTGTTGCTTATTTGATCATGATTTTGAATTTTTATTTTGGGAATTAGTATAGTGAATAAATCAAACTCCTCTATATGGTCGTTAGTTGTATGCAAAAAGAATCGTAAAAACACTTTTTCCATTTCTAAAAAAAAGAAAAGAAAAGAAAAGAAAAAGACTAAAATGTGCTAAGGAACTTAAATTTCATCCACTCCAATGCTCTTGTAAAAGAGTACGAGTATTCAAAGAACCCTCTCGAGGTGTTCACATTAAGTAGTTCAGGAAAGACGAGGAACTACTAAGAGAGGGAAGAAAAAGCACAACATTTATTAAAAATAAAAAGGATAAGAGTTGATTTTCGTATGCCAAATTAGAACTACCTTAGGTTGGAGTCTTTTTCATTCATGTTTACTTTTCCTAAGACTTTGATTCATTCTTGTGTGATTATGAGTAGATAACATGCTCTTCACTTGGTAATTACATTTCTCGACTTAATTTGTTAACTTTGTTTTTGAGACTTGTAAACTAGCTATTAAGAGAAGATTGTGATGTATGCTTGATGAAATTTGAGATATACACTTTGTTCATTGCTTAGATAGTATGTGTTCTTGAGTTTGCTTGAGGACAAGTAAAGATTTAAGCGTGGGGGTATTTGTTGGTGTCAAATTACACATAAATTTAAGAATTAGTATTGCATGCATTTATACATTTTAATTAGCATTTAGTATAGTAAAGCATATAGAATTAGATACTTTTGATTTTTGTTTTTTTTCATAGGGAAAAGGAGTTAGGAGGTGAATTGGTGAAGATGAGAAGCAAAAGAAGGAGAAACAAGCAAAGTAGTAGCAGAGTAAGCCTATTGTAGCGATCGTGGCTAGATGCACGATCATGGGAATGCCTAGTTCAAAGCCTCAAGTGATTTCGAGCCTTTTTTGTGGATTCCTGTCAACCAAGCTTCTATTGCGAGAGCAGAGTATATGCGATCATGACCCTTTCATGAGAGGCCCTTCTATCATGAGCGCAGTTTGCGTACGATCTCGGGTAGCACATTTCCAGCATAGAACATGCTAAGGTGTACTAATAATTTGAAGAAAAATCTAAGGGAGGTGAAAGGATATATTCTAAAAGAAGGCTATAAAGGACAAAGGACATAAATTACTTGGAGACTACTAAACATTCTACACACTTTCTCACTTAAAAAAAGGAAGAAAAAAATACAAGCAATGCAAGGAGAAGAAAAAGAGGAGAAAAAGAAGCTAAGGAAGGAGACCCATTTGAAGATTCAAGCTCCTTGGTAACATTTCTCACTCTCTTTCTAATTCTAACCTCTTATTTTGTATTTTGAATATTGAATGATGAATTATATAGCCATGAGTGGCTAAGTTCTTAAATGTTTTTGGGATTTTGAGACCCATTTGATTTAATGTTAATTTGATAGTTATTTCTTCTCTTAAATGTATGTTATGTTTATTGTTTCTATTGAATGTTATATTTTGACCAGGTATAACTCTAGTTTAGATCTATAAAATGAGAGTTGGTAGATCTAATAGACCGACAAAGACTTATTAGATTGATTAAATATCTTAAAAAAGCTTAATCCTATCTAATTCTCTTATGGGTTTTACCTAATGCCTTGCATGCTTGATGTTGGTTTATATTCATAGTGATGATAAGAGTTAAACTATGTTTATGAATTTTAATTAGTTGATGCTTATTGCTTATTGAGTTAAGTAGCTATTTGAGAAAAATTACTCAATGTTTGTTGAAAAACCTAAGATATGCATAAAGAGATGACTAATTCTACCAAGCTAACTTAATGATAATGTGGTGCTTAATCTCCCAACAACATGCATTTCCATTGATCCATTTCCTTTATTAATTTGTTTAACAGTTACTTGATTTTATATTCCTTTGTTTAATTGTTACTTTCGTTCTTTATTTGCTTTAATCAAATCACAATTGCAAGCTCTAAACAATTACAATTAAGACTAATAGGTGCTTAATATCAATCCTCGAGGGAGCAATAATTTACTCTCTACTTTATTACTTGTCAATCTATGCACTTGCCGTAATGAGATCAACAGTATGCCAACCTAAAAAGCTTTGTATGGCTTGAAGCAGTCTCCTCGAGCTTGGTTAGGAAGACTAAGTTTAGCAACGAAGAAATATGGTTTTTAGCAGAGCAATTCTGATCATACTCTATTTTTGAAACATCAACCTGGCAAAATCACAGCTCTAATTTTCTACATTGATGATATGATCATTATAGGAGATTATGTAAAGGAAATTGCAAGAATTCAAACATAATTGGCATCTGAATTGGAAACGAAAAATCTAGGAGGGCTCAAGTATTTTTTAGGGATTGAAGTTGCTAGATCTAATCAAGGGATATTTCTCTCTCAATGAAAATATGTCCTCGATATATTAACTGAAGTTAGGTTATTAGATTGTAAGCCTACCGAAGTACCAATAATTCCTAATCATAGACTCAAGGAGTATCCAAACCAAGTTCTGACGGATAAATGAAGATATTAAAGGTTGGTCGGCAAACTGATATATTTATTACACACACAACCTGACATAGCCTATGCGGTAAGCATGGTTAGTCAATTCATGCATTGTCTAAGTAAAGATCATAAGAATGTCGTGATTTAAATCCTTATATATTTGAAGTCATCTCCAAGAAAAAGACTGTTATTTTTTGGACATGGTCATCTAAATATTGAAGGTTATATAGATGCCAACTAGGCAGGAACCATATCAGACAAGAAGTCTACTTAGGATACTTTACATTTGTTAGAGGGAACTTAGTCACTTGGAGAAGTAAGAAGCAGAAGATTGTCACACTATCAAGTGCAAAAGCAGAATCCCGAGAAATGGCTAAAGGGTTATGTGAACTTCTTTGGCTTAAAAGACTTTTGTCTGAGATTGGATTTCCTCCTGATTGTGAGATGAATTTATTTTGTGATAATAAGGCGGCAATTGACATTTCACACAATCCAGTCCAGCATGATCGAACAAAGCATGTAGAAGTTGATCACTTCATCAAAAAAAATCTTGAAACTAAGATAGTTTGATTCCCATTTGTAAAGTCAAAGGATCAATTGGCAGATATCCTTACAAAAGCTATATGCAACAAGAACTTTCACAACTCCAACTTAAGGGGAAATATTGACGTGAGTTGTCATAGGAGTAAATTAAGGGATGAAGATCCCTTCATCGGTGGGTCAACTAGAGCCTATTAGAATCAATTTAAACCTTGATTGTCTCTTGTACATACCAAAAATAGCAGTAGTAGGGCTGTTATAAATTGCCACTGTATTGTAAACGAAATACAATAAAAAAAACAAAACAAATCATTTTTTTCATTCTTTTTTGTCTTAAAGTATCAAATAATTTTATAAAATTAAAATATTATTGAAATAAAATGAAGAGGTGAAATTAGGTATCCTTTGATGCAACAGCAAGTTGGTCACATTGCCTACTTGCTTTTTAGATTTGTCTTTGCATTGAGATATTCATCCACCGACATATATGATTTCTTTAATTTTTTTGGAAAAAAAAAAAAAACCTCAAGATTGAAGCAAGATGTGAGCATCTGCTTGTCGACTGTATTCAGTACTCCCGTGCATTTGACCCGTTTCTTGACATTAAAAAAAGAAACCTCGACTGGATGGACAGTGAAGCTCAATCACACTTACAGAGAAGCAAATTTTGCCGCAGATTATATGGCGGATTACGCGTCCAAGATGAGTCCTGGCTGTCATCGTTATCAATACTCCGGAGCTGGTCAAATGGCGGGAGCATGACTTAGTTGGCGTTGGCTAGAATAGATTAGTTCACCTATAGCTGCTGTTTGGGTTGTTTCCCCTTTCTTAATTTTTTTTTTTTTTTTTAAAAAAAACTAACTCGAGATTGAAGAAAATTTGTACGAAGTTAGCGCACCAGAGACTCAATGCTACGGCCATCGTGAAATAAGCAATAAATAAATAAACAATTAAATATTGAAACTAAATTAGTACTAGTATTTTTTATATTCAGAAAAAATAAGAAAATTTAAAATTAGAAAGAGTAAAAAATGTTGGAATCTATGTAATTTTATTTTGCTTATCTATTTTTTAGTGTAAATATAAAGAGATTGCAAAATAATTAGTATTTCTTTTGTCAAATTTTTTTATTTAAAAATATTTTAAGTTTGTTCAAAAAAAATATTTTATGTTAGAAAAAATTACAAATTTTGTGTCTCAACTTTTGTGGTTTTTCTATTTGAGTGTTTGAATTTTTTTTTTTTTTTTGCAATCAAGTGTCTGAACTTTAGAAAAACATACCAATGTAGTGTCTCCAGCAGATTTAAAGGATAAAATTAATCTTATTAAAGATTATAAATTGACAAAATAACCTCAACATTAACTTCCGCCTCAAACAGTGAAGGTGACTGAATAAAGGTAATTTTGTCCCTTAAATAATGCAACACCTGTAGCAAATGACATGGTTAATGAGTGGAATAAAAGTGGATCCCGTTTGATATGACTAAGTACCCAGTCAACATTAAATCAGTCAGAGACACTACATTAGTATGTCTAAAGTTCAGACACTCAAATAGAAAAACCATAAAAGTTGAGACACCAAATTTGTAATTTTTCCTTTAAGTTATTGAATATTTTTTATTTTTTATTCAAGTAGAAAGATTTTTTAAAAAATATTTTTTTGTTGGTGCAGTTTATGATTATTTTATTTTTTACAATGTAAAATTTACTTTATTAACAATTACCATTGGATTATTCAATAACAATTACTATTGGATTATTCAATAAACTTTCATCAAATGATTATAAAAATAAAGTGTACATAAAGTAAATAAAAAAGAAACTAATCGTAGAATTTTTTAAAATATTTTTATTTTTAATTAAAAAATTAAAAATATTTTTATTTTACTCAAATAAAAAATTTAAAAAAAAATAAGTGCTATAAAGATGATAAATTATATTGATGTGAACCACAATTCTCACAGCTAATTTCCTTCTTTCTTTCTTTTTTTTTAATAGGAGTCTAATTTTTCTTTTTTTTTTAATAGAGAGATCATATGATCTAAGTATTTGAATCATTTACCTGAAGATACCCTTGAAAAAGAGTTACCATTTGACTAGTCCCTCACTGGTAAAAAAATATAATACCCTCCATCCCATAATATTTGGCAAAATTGCTTCCACACGCAGATTAAGGAAATTAGTGAACTATAGTTAATTTGTGTACTTTTACCATTTCAGTGCTAAAATACCTCTATTAATACTTTTTATTTTATCAAGTGTGAAACATTTTACAAGATAATGCTTATTTAATGTTGTTGATAAGATCACAACTCATAGTGAATCAAACAATTAATTTGAAAAAAATACCACCAATATTTAACAAAAAATATTGGTATTTGAAAAAATACCACCAATCTTATTAACTCTAGAGAAGAGTAGATTGATAGTTATAAAAATAGTGATAACAAGAGTATTACTATATATAACAATAAAATGGCATTGGAACTTCAACATATTTATTAAACATATAAATTCAAAGTAAAAAATTTGTGGTATTATCAATGTAATTAATAAGGGTGTTATAGACATTTGTTTAATCAACTTGCATTTTAAAATGGAAAATAGATAAAATTTTGGAACATCCTAAAAGAAAATTTTACCAAATATTATGGAACGGAATGAGTAAATCATTACTTATGATAATTATAACCTAACAAATTTGTCCCAATCATTGTGCATGCCTGCCAAAGTATAATTTTAGGTCCATGGCCACCATATGATGTAGCAATTTCTTGCCTCATTGCTTTTATTGATGTATTTAATTAGGAAAAATTACAATTCTATCTTTAATTTTGAATCAATTATCAATCAAATTTTATTTTAAAAGTTATTTTAATTTATTCATTCAATTTTATGAATTATGTCAATTTTATCTAATTTTATTTAAAAAATGTAATTATATTTATAAAAATTACTCTTAGATTCTTAAAAAATAAATTGGATACTTAACAAATTTTTTACCATCTGTTTCTTAAAAGAAAAATGTAAAAATAATTTTAAATTCTAATTTTACTATTCTCAATATAAATTTAAAAATTAATTTCTAAGTGTTTTTAACTTTTCACTAAAAAAGCCTTAAATTTAAATTTTAATATATATTAAAATTTACTTCTCAATTTTAACGTATTATTTGAAAATTTTTCTTTCACCAAAAAATTTAAAAAAAATTCAGTATATAGTGTTTCTGGTGTTTAATGAGTTGAAATGTAAAATTAAAAAAAATGAATATTTAATTAAAGTGACAAAAAAAAAGGGCTCGGTAGTGATTTGAGAGTGGGTTTTTTTTTTTTTTGGACATCATTTGGGTTAAGTCAACAACCAATTGTCGTATTTTATTTTATTTTATTTTATTTTCTCAAAGCAGCTGCTGTGGTAGTGAAGCTTATTCTTTACACGCTCTCAATCTGCCCTTTTGCTCATTTTGATCTAGAAACTATAATTCACCCATTTCATTCAATCACTAGCAACTATAAGGCATCACAGTTTTTGTCTTGAGCAAATTCTGAGAACTGATTCCTTGGCAGGTGAGCACAATTTTTGGTTGTCTTGTTATTTATTTGCTTGTTTCTTCCTGCCCTTTGCTTATTTTGCTTTTATTAACGTTTGGGTTATTATTTGCTTATCTGTTGCTACTCTGTTTCTTGTGGTTTCAGGAGAAGAAGAAAAAGAATGGAAGCCACAGTGGCAGAAGCTGTCGTAGGCAATATAACGAACCAATTGGTTGATTCAATATGGCGCCAAATTGGTTACGTTTGGAACTACAGCAGCAACCTCCAAGGCCTCAAAGCTAAAGTTGAGAGGCTGAAAGCTGAAAAAGAGAGCGTCCTGCGCCAAGTGGAGGAGGCTAGGGACAGAGGTGAAGAAATTGAGGAAATTGTTCACAATTGGCTGACAGATGCCGATGAGGCTCTCGAAGCAGCAGATACCATCCTCGAGGAAGATAATGACAGAGCCAGCAAGAAGTGCTTCATCGGATGCAATCCTAGTTGGAGGACTCGTTACCTGCTCAGTAGAAAAGCTAAGAAGGAGGCATTACCTGCTGTTGATGAAGTCCGAGGAGAAAAGAACTTTGACAGAATTTCCTACCGTATCCCTGTGCATAAGTTAGAGCTTTCCAAAGATTATGAAGCCTTCGCATCAAGAGAGCAAGTTTTGAATAATATTGTGGAAGCGATGAAGAATTCTGATGTCAAGTTGATTGGAGTGTATGGGCTTGGAGGCGTCGGTAAGACTATGCTGGTGAAACAAGTCACCGCACGAGTCAAGGAAGATGGGATGTACAAAGTTGTGGCCACAGCAAACGTAACCCACAATCCTGACCTGAACAAAATTCAGCAACAAATTGCTGATTGGTTGGGTTTCACATTTGATGTTGAGTCTACTGATGTAAGGGGAACTCGGTTACGTGCACGGCTGAAGCAGGAGGAGAGAGTTCTTGTTATTCTTGACGATATCTGGGAAAAAATCAATTTGGAGGCGGTAGGAATTCCTAATGATCATCAAGGATGCAAAGTGTTCATGACATCCAGGGATCTAAATGTGCTGTTGAAGATGGATGTTGAGGAAAGTTTTAGTTTTAGACTTGATGTTTTAGAGTTTGAAGAGGCATGGCAACTATTTAAGAAGAAGGCTGGCGATTTGACGGATCCCAATCTACAGCGTACAGCCATTGAAGTAGCCAAGCGATGTGCAGGTCTGCCAGTTCTAATTGTGGCAGTTGCGTCGGCACTAAAAAGCAAGAAGTCATGGGAATGGGAGGATGCTTTGAAAGAGCTGGAAAGGTTTGATGGCGAGGGACTTGAAGCTCAAGTTACCAAGGTCCTAGAATTGACTTATAAATTTTTGGTTGCTGAACAGAAATCTTTGTTCTTACTCTGTGGACAGCTCAGTGGTCATTCCATGAAGGTCCTTGATCTGTTGAAGTATAGTATAGGGCTGGGCTTATTCAACGAACGCCCCACAGCTAAAGCAGCAAGAAATAGACTACTCAAAGTGGTGAATGACCTAGAAGGGTCTTGTTTGTTGCTTGAAGACAAGGACATTGACGAGGTCGACCACTTCGTCACAATGCATGATGTCGTTCAGAATTTTGCAGCCTTTATTGGACGCAGGGATCATCGCATCTTCAGCGTAGCAAAAGGCACTGTGTTGGAAGATTGGCCGGCAAAGGGGGAGCTTGAACAGTGCACCGCAATCTCTTTGCCAAAATGCAAAAAAATCCCTACGCTTCCCAAGGTCTTTGAATGCCCGAACCTGGAGTCGTTTATACTGTACAACGATGATTCATCGCTCAAAATACCAGATAACTTTTTCATTTCAATGAAAAAATTGAAATTAATGGATTTAGTAAATGTGCATTTGTCGCCAATGCCTTCGTCACTTCGATTGCTTGACAATCTTCAAACATTGTGCCTAGATCTTTGTAAATTGGAGGATATAGCTGCAATCGGAAATCTAAATAACTTGAAAGTTCTCAGTCTTGCGGAGTCGAGTATTGTTCGATTGCCACAGGAAGTTGGGAAGTTGACTCGTTTACAAATTCTGGATCTGAGCGGATGTGAAAGCCTTGAAGTGATTCCGCCGGATGTCTTGTCATGCTTGACAAAGTTAGAGGAATTTTATATGGGTAACAGCTTTGTGCAATGGGAGCGTGAAGATCATGGTGGTGAAAAAAAGAATGCTAGTCTCGCTGAATTGAAGCATCTACCAAACCTAGTCACCCTTGACTTGCATATCCACAGAGCAGAAATGTTGTCCATAGATTTATTCTCTGAAAACCTGGAAAGATACAGAGTATTCATTGGAGAAGAGTGGGACTGGTCTGGTAAGTATGAAACCTCAAAAACCTTGAAACTCAAGCTCAATTCAAACATTGAATTGGAGAAGGTTAAGGTGCTATTAATGAGAAGTGAAGATCTCTATTTGGATGACTTAGAGGGTGTGAAAAATGTGCTTTTCGAATTAGATGGGCAAGGTTTTCCGCAGTTGGAACATCTCCAGCTCCAAAATAGTGGTGATGTTCAGTATATTGTAAACTGGACGAGGATGGGCAATTTCACTGCTTTCCCGAGGTTGGAGTCGTTAATTGTGGAAAATTTGAGTAACTTGAAGAAGATATGTTACGGCCAACTTATGGTTGGGTCTTTTGGCAAATTAAGACAGCTAAAGGTGACAAATTGTAACGAATTGAAGTATATCTTCTGCTGGTCCATGTTTAGAGATCTTGCACAACTAGAAGAAATCCATGTAAATACTTGTGAAAATATGGAAGAGATTGTCTCTTTGGAAACTGAAGATGGAGAAGGTATCAAAGAGGAAGTTATTAAACTGACACAAGTACGGGTATTGGCGCTGGAGTATCTACCTCGGTTTAAAGGCTTTTGTTTCCAACTGAAGCTGCCTGCCATATCCCGAAGTTCGCAGAGGCTAGAAAATGCTAATGCGGACAGCGCAGGAAGAGAATCTGAAGCTAAATTGCAACTTTTCAGCAGCAAGGTAAAAGATCATTGTTCCTCCTTTTTTTTTTTTTTTTTTTTTTTTTTTAGCACCTTGTCTTAATGCATGTCCTGTAATTTTTTGTTTAAGAATCTCTTTCATCAAAAATTATTTATATGGTTGCAGATTCAATTTCCCAATTTGGTAGATTTGAAATTAACCTCAGTTAATGTGGAGAAAATATGGAGCCATCATATTACGGAAGAATCTTTGTGCACTCAAAACTTAGCAAGCATGAAGGTAGAGGGTTGTGGGAATTTAAGCTATTTATTCACATCTTCAATGGTTAAATATCTGACGCAACTCAAAAAGCTTGAGATAAGTGATTGCAGTTTCATTGGAGAAATAATAGTTGCAAATGCAGATGAAAGCTGTATGACGAATGCGTTGTTTCCAAAATTGGAGTTTTTAAAACTCAAAAGTCTTCCAATGTTTACAAGATTTTGCAGAGCTAACTTAATTGAGTGTCCATCGCTGAAAGTGTTGCGACTGGAAAATTGCCCTTGTTTGCAGACATTTATCTCTAGTCCCAAAATCACGAATGTGCAAGCTACCAAACAGCGAGAGAGCTCAAGTCTTTTTGATGAAAAGGTAGTTCACTTTTCTTCACTTCTTTTTATCCCTTTTATGTTTTAATATATACTTTCCTTCTCCTTCTCTAGACAAAAAAAATTTTCATGCAATGCACAATAGATTCTTCTATTCTATTGACATAGACATAAATAATGTTATTTAGTGGAGTGACTTAGCATCAAAATATGCAGTGTAATCTATTATATTGATTTGAGGTAAATTTTTTTTTTGTTTCATTTTCTTCTATCAGCCCTTCTATGAACGCATGGGAATCTATATATATATAAACTAAGGTTTTGTATAGGTTTCTCACTCCTATATAACACCTCGTTTTTCTTTTAATCTATTTCTTTGTGTTATGATTAATTTGGGAGATATATATTTATAGAAATGCTTTAACTTTTTGGATAAATTATTGATATTTAATGGGTATTTTAACTTTGTGGATAAATTATTAGTATTTTAATAGCTTTTAATTTAATAGTTACTAATTTTTTTCTATTAACATATATTCATATTTTTTATGATACCTTTAATATTTTCTTCTTCTTCTTCTTCTCCTACTTACTTATGAAAATGCTTTAATTTTTTGAATAATTTATTGATATTTAATGGATTTTTTAATTTTTTGATATATTATTAGTATTTGATAGTTTTTAATTAAGTAGTTACAAATTTTTCTTTACACTCTCTCTCTCTCTCTCTCTCTCTCTATATATATATATATATATATATATATTTCTTGTTCTTCTTTTTGTGTAAGTTATTAGTATTTGATGACTTTTTTAGTTTAGTAGTTGCAGATTTCTCTCTTCTAAAATTCTTTTTTTTTTATAGCATCTTTAATATTTCCTCCTCCTCCTTCTTCTGAGTTATAAATTATTCTTCTTCTGAGTTATAAATTATGTCATATTATATTATATATATGGTTTTAACAACTTTACCAAAAAAAGTGAGCATATTTTTTTCTTTCTATTTTACATTTATTTGAATTGAAGTTCATAAATTTCATTTAAAATTATTAGTTTTTAATTATTTTTAGTTAAATTTTATATTTGACACTAAATGATTTTTTTTATTTTTTGGATATACCAACATCTCTATTTATAACAATTTTTATTTGTTAAAATAAATTTTCAATTATTTTATTTAAAATGTTTAGTTTTTCTATTTTCTATTTTGGCCCAATGGTCGAAAAAATTTAAACTTTTTTTACTTGTTACAATTTTAGTCTACTTTTAAAATTTTGATAAAAATGTCTAAATCTGACAATCAACAGCAATTATAACCCAAAATTGAGTATATAGATGGCATCTTATATGATACTATTAATAATATGAGTCTATTATCATATCAACTAAATATTTATATAAAAAGACCGAGCCTTTTAAATTTGTATCAATTTTGTCCCAAATTTTTTAATTTTGACATAAATATTTTAATTTTTCTTAATACATTATATTTTATTATTAAATATGTAATATTTAGTAGTTAATCATAATATTTAAATTATCAATTATTTTTGTAACTTATAAGAATTTAAAAAAGATACACCATACATTTAACGTTAAAATACATTAATCTAATCACTAAAATTTTTAATCATTGAATTATTTCAAAATAAAATATATTTACATAATTAGTAACTATTTTAATCAAAGTTTAATCAATAATTACTTGTACTTTGTCAAATTTTTTAAAGCAACACCACAGATTGTAAAACATGGAAAATATATTAACATTAATCTTTAAAATTTTCAAAACTAACTCAATGATATTTGTCAATTAGGTCTCATTTCTTAATTTGGAGGAATTGCAAATCAAGCAAATGCATAAGCTGAATATGATATGGAATGATCATGAAAATTTCCAAACAAATTCATTTAGCAAGTTAAAAGTTGTGCGAGTGGAACATGCAGATGCACTTTTGAAACTTTTTTCACCGGAGATGCTAAAGAGAAGATTGCAGAATGTGGAAGAAGTGACTGTGGAGAACTGTGATTTACTTGAAGAGGTGTTTGATCTCCGTGCATTAGGGAAAGTAGAAGAAACAATGCAAGTTGCAGCTGCCAGCCAATTGAGAACTTTGAAGATAGCTGGTCTCCCAAATTTGAAGCATGTTTGGAATGGAGATCCTAATGGAATTATCTCTTTTTATAACCTACGACAAGTGCATGCTCGGCGTTGTCCAAGTTTGAAATGCCTCTTCCCATTTTCAATGGCTCATCATGGTCTTCCACAACTTGAGAACATTAATATAGATTGGTGTGGGTTGGTGGAAATCGTTGCTAAGGAGGAACAAGTTGAAGAAGAAACTCCTAAATTTGTATTTACTCGATTGAAGTCTTTATATCTTTGCAGATTAAAAAAATTCAAATACTTTTATTCAGAGATTCACATTTTGGAATGTCCGGCGCTAGAAAATTTTATAGTGCAGGAGTGTGAAAATTTGAAAATTTTTAGTTCAGAAGCTGAAGACTTGCAAGGAGTGGCGAAGCTGAAGCAGGGAAGCCCACAAAAGAGTGAAATTGGACAACCACTTTTTTCATTTAGAAAGGTAAGAGTTTTAACCATAAATAACTCTAGCCCAATATTTTTTTTTTACAGATAGCATAGTTATACCATAAACTTTATTCATTTTCGTCAATCTATCATACTTTAAAAATTATGACAAATTTGTATATAAACTTTTCATTTTGCTACATATTTATTCATAGTTAAAATAACATATGTTCATGCTGAAATGACATGTTGAGATGACATACATATACAAATTATTTTTTGAAAGTAATAACTTATTTGCAAAAAATATGAAAATTAAGGATAGAATAATTACTAAATTCTTCTTCTAATTTTCACATCAGCAAATAAATTTACACATGCAAGTCATGTTAGTATGGGCATAAACTATTTTGACCGTATATAGATTTGCAACAACAAATAGAAAAGTTTATATGTCAATTTGCAACAATTTTAAAGATAGAATAAATTGGCAAAAATAACTAAAGTTTATGGTAGAATTATGCAAGAATCCCTTTTTTTTTATCCATTTTAGAAAAGTGAAAGCTTTATATTGCCCAACATTAATTTTGAACATTCATTGATAATTTAATTAGCATTTTTTAATCTCACAAGGAAAAGGTTAAATTCTGTAGAAAATTATTCTTGATTGCATGATGTTGATGTTCTGATGATGGGAAAAAATAATGCGTTAATGATTCTTTGAATTGTCCAATAGCACTGTTATTTAAATCTTGTGCCTAATTATAAGAACATTCAATTCCTTTCCTTAATTTATGCTAAATTTTATTGATGGAACATCAATTTCATCTAGTTTTTCTGTTGTGGATTTTCAGATTATTTGCAATTTGGAGGTATTAGGACTTAATTACAAGGACATTCCAATGATAGGAAAAAATCAATTTCTAGCAGACAGCTGTCACAAACTAAAGATTCTACAACTACAGAGCTTTCATGAAGATTCAGTTAATTGTCCATTTGATTTTCTTCAACAATTCAAAAAGTTGAATACTCTTGTTTTGAGGAATTGCTATTTCAAAGTGCTACTTCAACATGGCACTGTCCTTGAGACTCCTCTACAAATACGATTCTTAAAGCTAGATTACCTTCCTAATATGAGGCATATATGGAGTCAAGACTGCCAACCTGCCCAAGTTCTTCCAAATCTTCAATCTCTGGTAATATGGGGATGTCATGGATTGGTTAACATGTGCCCGTCGTTTGCATCTTATCAAAATCTTACGACTCTGAATGTGTGGAATTGCAACGGATTGGTGAACTTAGTATCATCCTCTACTGCCAAAAGTATGGTTAACCTCACAGACATGACCATAAGAGAGTGTAACATGCTGACAGAAATTGTGGCAGATAAGGGAGATGAATCCCAATCCCAAACTGAGATAATTTTCTACAAATTGGTAAATTTGAAGCTTCATTGTTTAAGAAGCCTCACTAGCTTCACTTCATCTACATGTCACATTGTCAAATTCCCATCTTTGGAAATAGCAATTGTGACACAGTGCCCCAGGATAAAGGTCTTTTCTATGGGAGTCAGTGCATCAAAGCTCAAGAGAGTATATCTAACTGAACAAAGAGATAAACAACGTTGGATTGGCGATCTTAATACCACCATAAAACAACTGTACACAGAAATGGTAAGTTACATGATTTAATTTCCCTAAATTATGTAATGGTTGTTTTTATTGAAAGAATATTCAATTAATTAATGTAATTTTTCTTTTATGCTAGCTGATGTTATATTTGGCTTTTGTAGATTGGATTCAGTGGACTGCAGGATTTGAAACTCTCTGAATTTCCTCAACTGAAAGAGGTATGGCATGGCCAACTTCCTGTTAATTTCTTCTACAATTTAAGTAGGTTGGTGGTAGACGAATATGCGTATTCCAGTATCTCTATTCCACCCAATCTATTGCCCTTTTTGAATAATTTGGGAGAGCTTGAGGTCAGAAATTGTGATTCAGTTGAACAAGTGTTTGGCCTCATGGAATGTCAAAATGCCATTAAAATTTCTGGATATCTGTCAAAGTTAAGTAAGTTGCACTTGATTGATCTCCCAAGATTGAGGCTTCTTTGGAATGAGGTTCCTAAACAGAGCTTTGACTTCAGAAACCTGGAGATTCTCAAGGTCCACAACTGTGGTAAGTTGAGATATATATTTACTCATACCATGTGCTTCGGTCTTCTGAGACTTCAAGAGTTAGCAGTGAGAAGTTGTGATATGTTGGAAGAAATAATCACACAGGGATCAGCTGAGGAGGAAACAACGGAAGAGATCATACTTCCTCTGCTCAACTCTATTAGTCTTGAGAGTTTGCCCAATATAACAAATGTCTGTTCAGGAAGTGGTAATTTGCGATGCCCATCTTTGAAAGAGATGATTATATCTAACTGTCCAGCCACTTTTACTTGCACATTTCTGGGAGTCAAAGCAGAACCAAATGCAACACACAGAATCATTGAGCCAAAGGTTAGTTATGTATATTGTGATCCTGATTAGCTATATGTACTTTTTTTTTTTATCATGGGACCGAATTTCAGGAGTTAATAAGATAACTTTTTCTGTAGTCAAAACAATATGGAAACATTAACCAACCGTTTCTTTTGTTTGCAGATTGTTCTCTCTAACTTGAAGGACCTAATACTGTCTGCAGTTAAAATTGCACAAATATGGAATGATGGACATCTTGGAGTTCGTTCGTACTTTCAAAATCTTACAGGTTTGATTGTGGATGGTTGTCACAATTTGAAACATTTGTTATTGTCCTCTACGGTCAAAGAAATTGTGCATCTCAAGAAGCTTGAGATATGTGACTGTAAAATGATGGAAGAAATAATAGTCTGCGAAGGATTAGGGAAAGAAAATAAGGTGCTACTCAGTGAACTAGACTTCCTAAAGCTAAAAAATCTTCCAAAAATTGCTCGATTCTGCACTTGTAACTTGATTGAATGTCCTGCCCTAAAAGAGTTGTGGGTACAAAATTGTCCTGAACTTAGGACATTTGTCCAAAATCCTGAAAATGTGAATGTGGCTGACTGCGGTGATCCTGAAACAAGGAACTCTACCCTCTTTGATGAAAAGGTGGTTCTCTTTTATGTCCTAATGATATTTCCGTTGCAACAATTAGTTTTGCTGTCTATTTCAAAATATGCTTGTTTTGGAAGCTTATTGAGCTCTCTAATCTTTTTACTCTATTGTAGTATATTTTGTAAGTTTTTAATTCAAAAGCATGGGCAAATAATAATGCCCTCTAATTATTAGTGCAGGTGGCATGTCCTAACTTAGAGAAGATGCGAATTTTGAAAATGGATAAGCTGAAGATGATATGGGACAATGGGATTCGGCCAGATTCATTTTGCAAACTAAGGGAATTAACAGTGGAAGATGGAAAAGGACTACTGAAAGTTTTTCCAAATAGAATGCTGGGAAGACTCCAAAATCTCGAGTACCTGCGTGTAAAGAATTGTGATTCAGTAGAAGAAGTGTTTGATCTGCAGGAGCTAGCAGCAGCAAACTTAAATGAATCAAATAATGTGGCAGCCACCGCCAGTCAGTTTAGGAATAATGATCTCTCGGGAACTCTCTGGTTTCACAATCTACGTGAAATGTATGTTAGGAATTGTTCAAATTTAAAATGCGTATTCCCTGCTTCAATAGCTGAAGAAGGCTTTCCAAAACTTGAAAAACTTGGGATCAGCAGTTGTGGAATGGAGAATGTTATAGCAAAGAAGGAATCGATGGAAGCAACTCCTAGGTTCTTGTTTCCAAATCTAAAATCTTTGGAACTTTGGGAATTAAGAAATATGAAGAGTTTTTACTCCGAGATTCATATTTTAGAATCACCAATTTTAGAAAGTTTGAGGGTGTTCGACTGTATTAATTTAGAGACTTTTGCAGTGGAGCCACAAAATCTGGAACAAGTACACATGGACCTTGAAATTCAATTTCAACCACTTTTCTCCTTTGATAAGGTATCAATCTAACACTTCTTTTTATGTTTTTAACAAATAAATTTTGTTTACGCCTTCTATTTTGACAAAACTTTCTTTTTCTTATTTATTTATTTTTGCAAATATCAGAAAGTCCAATCAATTTTTTTAGATCTCAAAATGTCTTCTTCACCAAAACCCAAAAAAAAAACTTCTCAATATTTTATATTCGAGATTATATAATAGTAAAATCTCTACAAAATAATACAATTATGAGATTAAAATTATTTAATTTTTTTTAAAAAAAAAGAAATTATCAATAATTCAAGGACAAAAATTGATTCAAACACTATGACGAAACTAATATGTATATTATTTTTTTTGAATAAAATATGTGTATAATTTACAAGTGAAAAAATAATACATATGATTTATATGTATACAAAGATAAAAATTTTGTTCTTAAGAAAAAGTATATATCTTGCAAATTGCTAATAGTTTGACAATTAAATATGTATTTTCAAACTAATGGTTATTTACAAAAGATTTATACATACTTTTAAATAAAATACATTAATATTATGATTTTTTATATTTTTTTTATAACTTCATCACTTATTAATTTGTTCACTTATTGGGATCCAAAAATTATAAAAATTAGTATTTTATAGATTTAGTGATGTACTTATTTTAATATATTTACATAAATTAGAACCAAAATGTTTAAGAAGAATTATTAGTTTATCGATGAGAACCAAAATATTTAACCAAAAAATGCTTGACTGATTCTTTCTTTTCATTTTTATTATTTTTATTATTTTTTTAAATATAAAATCATCTTTGCAGTTTTTGGATATTAAGTAAAAAAATTTTGAAAATAGAGATTTTATAATTTTTTGGAAGATTTCAATGTATGTTGATGATGATCTGTGACGTTTGAAACAGAGATCATTTTTTGGAAGATTGTGCTATAATAAGAACAATAAAAGTGAAAAGAAAGAATCACTCAAGCATATTGTGCAATGATTTTGTTTCATATTAATTAGGAGAGAAACAATTTAGGACTTGATTAAAATTTTGGATAATTTATAGGACTTGTGGGTTCAGTATCATTGATGAGTTGGCTGCACACGTCAGTTCATTAGGTGGAGTCTAATTGTCACGTCAGTCCATTCCGTTTGAGATAACGAAAGTGGACTTACGTGAAACACTTTAAATGCTTCTAGGACTAAATTTTAAAAAAAAAAATTTAGGACTTGATTACAATTTTTGACAACTTATAGAACTTGTGGATTCATTATCCCTTATTAATCGATGAGATTGCTTTCAAAAAAAAAAGTATAGATGAGATGCATAAATTACAAAATATAACCTCTTTATGTGTTTTCTTATTTTTTTGTTTGATTTTTTTTCCAATTGATATGCAGGTTATTCCAAAATTAAAAGTATTGACATTAAGAAGCAAGGACATCCCAATGGTACAGCTACAGGGTCCATTTCACACTCTAAAACAACTTGAGTTGCAATACTTACATGACAAACACTTATCATCATCTTCTCCATTTGATATCCTTCCAAAGTTTCCAAATGTGCAAACACTTGTTCTTAATTCTTGTGATTTCAAAGAGTTGTTCTCAAATGAACTTGTCATTGAGAGGAAACATGCAAGGAGTCTTGCCCATATACGAACCTTAAGGTTGTGTCGTTTTCCTTATTTGAGGCTTATATGCAACCAAAAATTTCAACTGGAGCAAGTCCTTCAAGATATTGAAGATTTAGATGTATATCTATGCCACGGTTTGGTTAATTTGGTACCATCTTCTGTGTCTTTCTCCAATCTAACGGCATTGAAAGTGTCGGAATGTGATGGTCTGGTGAAGTTAGTAACATCCTGTACTGCCACAAGCATGGTACATCTTGCTAAAATGGTTGTACAACGTTGTAAGATGTTGAGAGAAATTATAGCAAATGAGGAAGACAAAGTACAGACTGAGATCACTTTCAACAAATTGCAAAGGCTGACACTTGAAGGTTTAACCAGCCTTACTATCTTTTCCTCGGCAACTTGCATCATAAAATGTCCATCCCTGAAAGTAGTAAGGGTAAAACAATGCCCCAAGATGAAGGTTTTCTCTCAAGGAGTTGTAAGTGCACCAGAGCTTCAGAGAGTGTATCTAACTGAAGAAATGGATAAATGGTGTTGGACCAGGGACCTGAACACGACACTCCAACAATTGCATACAGAAACGGTACGTAGGCATTGTTTCACCAAACCAACCTACATTTAGCTTTCTTAACTTCATTTCATTTTTTTTTCTGCAACTTATTTTTGTTTTGCAAAGACAAACATATATTAGTTATGTTTTTGTTTTACGTCATAACCTTTCTGTGATTGCATCCCCAAATATTAGAAAATTTGTTGTAGAGAAAGAGCATTTAATGACATTTTTCATGTTGATACCTCAAAGCTTCTTTGTTTGATGATGCTAGACTACAGTACTATTTGAATAATCTCTGTTTTCACTTTTAAGTTTTTGTTTTCTGTAATTGCAGAACTCACAAATTTCAGAAGAATAATGATCCTATCCTTCACATGCAGTGAGCTTCAATACAATATAAGTTGTTTCATGTGTATGTATGCAATATAGGTGTCCTAGTAGAGTTGATTTTCTCAGAAATGGTGAATGTCAAGATTGCCTTGTTTTTCTTTGTGATTCTTAAAAGATAATTATGCTTTTGAGTAATGAAGCAATTCACTATTCTAATAGTTATTTAATTTAATATTTTTGAGTATTATATTATTTTCATTTTCTTTAATCTGTTGATTATTGTTCTATACTTAAATTATTAAATCATGTTTTATAGTCAGAATGTTTCCCTTCATTATGAAAGTAAATTTTTAAATGATTGCTAAATTAGATATTGACTCACATACTCTATGAGATAAATAAATAGTTTTAGTTTAATTTATTTTTTCAAAACTATGCAAATTTGAATTCATATTTCTCATACTAAAATCATAAATTTATAAACCAAGAATGGAATTTCATAAAAATTTGACGTTGTTAAAAAATTTCTAGCAAATAATTGACCGACGTGTATAATTTAATTGAGCGTGCATACTTTGGAAATTTAATTGCTCAAAATTCTGTGTTATAATATAATAAAATAGCAATCCTAAAACTCTAAAATATGAAACGAATGATCAACTTTTTTTCTTGAGCGTGCATACTTTGGAAATTTAACTGCTAAAAATTGTCTTATAATATAATAAAACAGCATTCATAAAACTCTAAAATATGAAAATGAATTATCAACTTTTTTTCTTGAGCATGCATACTTCGGAAATTTTTTTAAAAATAAGCTTGCAAACTCTTTTAAATAAAAATCTATGTCAATGTTTAGGAAATAAGATTGAAAGGAAACAAATATGTGTTTTTAATTAAAATAATTTTTAATATTAAAAATGTACCCAAACAAAACAAAGATTGTCAGTGAAAATCTCATGAAGCTAAATTACAGAGTATATTCATAAATTTGTTCCATTTCAGCCGCTAAAGAGCTTTATCTATAGATAAATATAATAAATCTCGACTTTTAAAATTTTTTAATATTATATTGAGAAATTAATCTCTTATAGTATTTCACCTGATATTATAAAAAAAATTTCTTTTTAACATCTCAACTTTCAAATTATTTCAAAGTTTATTTTTTTTAAAAGATAAAGACAAATTTGGTGTTATAACTTTTTAAAATTTAACAATTAAATATTTAAACTTTTTAAAATTTCAATTTAGTATTGCAACCTGTAAATTTTTTGCAAATTAGTGTATCCAGCAGGATATAATCAAGTATCCAGTACCTTGAGGCTGACCAGGACGTTGGAGCTGCTGACTATGATAGGTTTGTGACATTAAAATGTGAAATGACCATACCAACCCTCCCTATAAGTGATTTTCTTTTTCTTCTGTAATGAGATATTGTCATGGGAGATGGCCACTGATATGTGCTTTTCGGCATTGCATGGTGAGAACCTCTTGAACAAACAGAAATCTAGGTAGAAGATTCATGACATGCGAGAATGGTGGACGCTCTTTTTTCATGTGGATTACTCTTCGATTTGTGATAAAGCAGAGGCATTAATACCAGGCTTGTTGATAAGAATTAGTATTATGAAGCTGAACTGCAAAGGAGTTGGAGAAGGGAGAAATTACTATTGGTATGAACAATTTTTTTTATTGTAATTTTTATATTGACATAATTTGTGTGGGTGTTAATTATTTGTGAGTAGTTAATGGCTCAAATGTGTTTTATTGGAAGTTAAATGTGATGCTGATGAATTAATGGACAATATATTTGGTTAATGGAGCTGCAATGTTAATGATTTTAGGGAAAATGTAAATCATGAATGAAATATGATGAATTTTGTTGTTGAAATAGTTGTGGTGTATGTCATTAATATGTTTGATGAAATGCTTAAGAGAAAGTAATGGGTGAATGAAAATGCACTTTGATAATGTCCTGTGATAAAACAGTATATGCCTTATGATAAAGAAATAAATTGTGCCTTGTGAGATCAAATTTTGTGATAAAATGGTCTGTGAAAGACATAAATTTTGCAAGTGCAAGAGAATTATTTTTGTGACAAAAATAGAAGCTAGTAAAAGAAAAAATTCTGCAGAATTCTACATTAATTCATGGCAAAAGCATATGTGCATTACACGACTTCTCAAATAAATGCTCCTTCAATGGCTTCACTCAATATGGCATGGCTAGAGAACATGAACGTATGAACTTCTCAAATAGCAAGAAGTGTTTTTTTGTTTTAGAAGATAGGGACTTCTCAAATCAAAGTTTCTGCAATGGCCTAATATGGTAGAGCAATTCGTCAAAAACAAAGAAGAGTTTTTTTTTTTTTTTTTTGGCTTTTGGTTGGCTTATGTGTAATTTTAAGGGATCAATGCACATGCCTATCGTGTGCTTCTATTTTATTATTATTTACTTGTTTATGTTATTTTAAATTGTGGGGTCAAATTAAAATTTTAAAAAGTTGAGATACTAAATTTGTATTTATCCTTTTTTTAATTTTAACTTTCAAATAAAGCAAAATTGCAAATCCAAAAAAAAAAAGCTAAAATTGACGAGGATAGAAGAATAAATATTAACGTTTAAGCTAATCCATAAAATCTTTGTTTTATATTTTGGTAAAATCTAAACTATTCAATCAGAAATAATTAGTATTAATTAAAACCATATAGATAGACGGCAACAACTAAAACACATCGTGTCAAGTAATTTTAGTAGAAACTCAAAAAACACAACATAAATTAATTAAATTATGACTATAATAACTAATCAAGCTTTAATTCTGAAATAAATATCAACGTTCTCAAATTATAACTACGCATACTCTGCTATATGGCTTCATGGACTGTGTTAGCCTGACCATTGCTGCCTAAAGGACGTCAGATGGTTCGTGGCACAATTAGGATTGCCTTTGAGGCAATGGAACTTGAGTGGAGTGAATTTTTTGGCACAGAATGGGAAGGTGAAGTTGTGTTGATATGCAGATATGTAAGAACAGAAATCGTTCTTGCATCTTCGAATGGGATAAGAAGAAGAAGAAGAAGAATTAGGTTGAGACAAAAAGTTCGAAAAATAACGCAATATTTCTGAATAATAATAGAGTGAGTTCAGCATCTGCAATATATACAGACAAAGAAAAACTCAGAAACAGGATCTTTTATTTTGGTGATAGCCTCCGCATATGCATATGGAGCTATGATATGCAGACTGGCTGCCATTATCTTCACAAATTGCCACCTTCAAATTTTGTACCATACTGGTTTTGATCCTGCATCCTATTGTAATCAGTACGTCCTGCTTTCAGTGTTAAATTTCATAAATTACAATTTAGTTTTTACTGTGGAAGAACTTTATTTTTATCTTTGACTACTGTATCTGTATATAACAAATCTAGCTAGACCACAATTGATGCAGCACTTATGTAGTGAGAAAGCGGTGACCCATAAAGGAAGTTTGATGAAAGTAGATAATTTTACTGTGGTGAATTCAAAGTTAAATACATGGGTTAAACATTGTGATTTTATTTTTTTCTTTGAACATCAATAAAAGTGAACAAGGATTATTATGTTTAGACAACCAGTTCGCAGCTAGATTCGCTGTTCAAGGGATGTGCTGAAAATTCAGACGTTGGTTGCACTTTAAATTGATGTATTTGTAATGCAAAAAAGTGTAATCTTTTCGTATTTTCCTTTCTAGTCTTTTGGATGTACTGGTGCAATATAATACAACTCATGTTCACAACTGCTCTAACTCTTCTTTTTTGAGGTAAAAACAGATAGGATGAAAGAAGTCTGGTGTTGGTGATCACCATCAGATTTTACTTGTATTTCAAAGATTCAAAGGTACTCTCCAGCTAAAAACTTGTACTTATTTCAAGATGTTGAATATAAAAGTTGTAGCTTTACGGTTTTGTCGGGTCCCATTTAGAAAGTGCAAGCTTTGGGTATATAATGTTTCGTCTCCTAACCAATATGGAACTGTGGCACCATCAGCGGCCTAAATTGGTTTATTTTGGTGACAATTGGACAACTTTGTGGTTAATAGATGTTCGCACTAACTACCATACAGGTAGTAGACCAGCTAACTGCCATATATATACTTCAATATTTCTGAAGAATCTTGACTTAAAATGTTGTTTTCATTTGAGGTGATACAGGTAGAAGGGAATAACGCAAATGCCGATGATGCAATTATATATGCTTGACAAGGAGGTTATGTGTCTGAAACCAACGCTACAAACATTGTAAGCCTGTGCTTGCATTATGTTTCTGATGGCCAAGTTAGAGGAGTCGTTATCTGCTGATAAATGAATAATGATACTTTTATTTCATAAAACAAAGTTGATCAAATGTGCCTCAACAATAGAAAAAGTGGAAAATGCAGTGGCGGATAGCTATAAAAACAATGATAAACTCGCAACACAATTATTATTATGCCTATAGTTAAAAAAAAAATTCATTAGTTTATTTTAAATTCTTACACTACAAATTTACCGCAACTTAGGTTTTAGATTTAAAAAAAATATTTTATTTTTTTCATTTAATTATAAGAAAAAATTTACATGTTATGAGTGTTTAAATCCTTAAATGACGAGTTCACCCGTATGCAATTCAAGTTTTTGATTTCAAAAAAAATTTTACTAATACACTATGAGTTCACCCGTAAGCAACCTAAGTTTTAGATTCCATAAAAAAAAAACTAAAAACATTGAATTTTCAAAAAAAACAAAAAGGCAAAAAGGAAATTTTTACTACCCGCGACTGTCATGGATAGCGATGTGTATCTTTATCCTAAAAATAAATTCTCCATGATATGATCTCGCGTGACACTCCGCTACACAAAGATCACAAAACCACTGGTTCAAATTTGTTTCTTTTCATTAGATTATATAAAAAAAAAAATACAGGTTATGGGTATTTAAATCTCTGCACGACAGATTCATCCGTATGCAACTTAGATTTCAGATTCTAAAAAAAATATGTTTTATTTTTTTCTATTTAATTATTAAAAAAAATTTACAAATTACGTGTGTTTAAATTTTTAGACAACGGATGCATTCATATACAACTTAAATTTTAAATTCTAAAAAAATTAACTAATACATAATGAATTCACCCATATGCAATCTAATTTTAAATTTTAAAAAAAAAATTAAAATTAAATTTTTAAAAAATAAAATTAAAAAAAAAAGAATAAAAGAAAAAAAAATTGTACTACATACACGGTCGCCAGTAGCGACTCCTATCGTGATCTATATATTACACATGGTGACTGTAAAAATCTGTAACCAGGGAAACGTAGTTCAGGAAAGTTCGCTTTTCGTCAATAAGACCAAGTGTTTATTTTAACTAAATTGTCTGAGATCTACATGTTAACCATGGCATGAATATATTCAACAAAATATATATATATATATATATATATATATATATATATATTTTCTAGTAAACAAAACCCGTGAACAAAATATTTATTCGACTAGTGATATATATTAAATAAATAATTAAACAAAATAATAATAGTATTATTATTATTAAATAAAAATTTTAAAAATAATAATCAAATTATTTATTTATATAATAATTTAATATTAACTTAATATAGTTATAATTCATCACAATTTTTATAAATTTTTTATTTAAATAATTATATCATATTAATTCAATATTTTTTATAATTAATTTTTTTCAATTTGAGAACTAATTTCATTTAAAAAATATTATGATAATAATTAATCATAAAATAATAAAAAATTATTAGTTATTTATTAATAAAAAATTTAAAAATAATAAAAGTTATATTTAAATTAATGGTTTAAGTTAAAT
>CATIWM010021956.1:0-38630 GCA_949671775.1 Mallotus repandus | reverse complement strand
TTTTTCCTTTTTTTCATCTTTTTATATCAATTGAGCATTAGCCATATATATATTTTTGGATTTTATTTCATAAATTTTTTGACATTTTATGCTGAAATACAATCTCTTTTTTATTTTTATTTTTGTTCCCTCTTTTTTTATTCTCTTTCTTTTTTAATAAATTTACCATTATTTTCTAAATGTTATTTTTTTTAATTTCAATAAATCAAATATATAATCCTATAAATAAAATAGCTAAAAATCTTGTAGTATCATTAAATTAATTTTTTATTGGCTTTTGTTAAAAGAGACTAGCATGCATTGCTCTTTGAAATACTTTTTTATTTTTTTATATATTTTGTTTATTTGTAATTTTTTTTATTGAATAGGATGTAGAAATGTTGATTCTATTTTTGTTCATTCTCATTCTCGCGGTCGTATTGGACAAAATGTAAAGGGTGTTAATGAAGTATATTTTGTTATTATTTTTTGTAAATTATTTTTTGTTGCTTTTGGGTTTCTAATTTAATTTTGAATTCAGAGGATGTTGAAAATGATTTTGCCAGTCCTCATCCACAGAAAATGGAGCACAGACCTGGCTTTATTTTAAAGTCTCCTTTTGTTATTGTATAGGAAATTGAAAATAAACCAAAAATATACAAAAAATATACTATAAATTAAAGCTACACATTTTCTTTGGAGTTAAGCGAGTTGTAATTTTTGTAATAGAAAAAATTTAAATTAATAAATATCTTTTTAAGTTTTTTGGTGTTGTTGTGTCGTAAGAGGATGCTGCTGCATTATGTTGCGTTTATAATTTGGTATCATTTTGGTATTTTTTTTTTCTAATACATTTTTTATAATTTGGTATCATTTTGGTACTTTTTTTAGTTTCTGATACTTCTTTATTTTATTAATGGTAATGTAGTTGTGTCACAAAATTTCTTTTTGTATGTTTCGTGTATTAATACAATCTTTATTTTATGTCCAAATATTCCATAGTTGAACTTGGGTCATTATTTTGATGCTACCCTTTTTATGTTGCATTTATAATTTTGGTATCGTTTTATTTTGTTTTAGTTTCTGATACTTTTTTGTTTTAATTTGGTATAATTTTGGTTTTTTTTGGTTTCCATGATACTTTTTTATTTTATTAATGGCAATGTAGTTGTATCACAAAGTTTCTTTTTTGTACATTTTTTGTATTTATGTAATCTTTATTTAATGTCCAAATATTCCATAGTTGAAGGAGAGTTATTATTTTGATTTTGTTTGAATTTACTTTGGTTTCTAATTAATTTTTTGTATCTCTTTGGTTTATTTTTGGTTTTCGATTCATTTTTTGTATCCTTTTGGTTTATGTTTGGTTTTCGATTCATTTTAAAATTAATTAATTAAAATAATATGACTCATATTTTCATTTTTAAAAATTGTGCAAATTCATATATATTTTAAAATACTTTTTGTTTATTTACGTTTCTGATACAATAATTTATAATACTTTCTGTTTATATTACGCTTTTTATATAAGAATTTCATATGTGTTTTTATCAATTTATAATACTTTGTATATATTTATAATAATAATAAAAATTATAAAACAAAACAAAAATATATATAAAATTAACATATATTAAAAATTATTTTGCTTGTTTATAATTAAATAATGTTAATAAAGTCAATTATTTTGGTTGTTTATAATTAGCATTGTCATTAATTTCATTGATGCCTCAAAGCTTGCACACAAATAAGCTCATTAAATGTTTTTTATTGCTTTTTCTATTGTACCTATCTTTAATATTCTGGACAGGTCCAAACAAAGGTAATGGCCTTGATTTGGAGAAATATTGGTGGACACAGACCCTGCAAGAGGCAATGTACAAGTTCCTATTCCTTCAGGAACTAAATCGAGATTTGTTGTATGTGAAACGAAGAAAAACCATCTAAAAGTTGGACTAAAGAACCATCCTCCAATAATTGATGTGAGTTAGCATGTATACTTCTTTTTATGGTGGAACCTACATTTTTTTTTTGTATTTTTAAAGGTTTCTTGGATCATTTTTACTTCATTTTGTGTCTTTAAATAATCACAGGGATACCTTTACAAGCCTATCAAGGTTGATTATTGCTACTGGAGCAGTGGTATGTTAACTGTTAACTGGTGACAAATGCATTAAGCATGTTAATTATTATTGTTATTTTTTTGTACCTAGATGCTGATAGGAATGAATGTAAGCTTTAAGCAATTCTTGGAAGGCTTTGGCCTCACAAAGTGAAGTATATATCGAAACTTGCATCCTCAGGTCGCTATATTGCACCGAGCATCTCATAAAGTCGAGTATATATGGAAACTCGCACCCTTATGTCGCTTTTCAATTTTAAAACTCCAGCACTGGCTCGTCCCATTCTTTGTGTTACATTAACACTACTGGGTTAATTCCTCGAAATGTTTTCAAACTCAGAGCATTTGTAATTCCAGCTAGCATCTTTTCGTCATTCTACTCAGATATCTAAAATTCAATGACTAGGTATCGAGCATTTGACCTTCAGTGACAGAGGCTGGCCACCTCAGCTCACCTTTCGGACCTCAATAAAGTCAGTTGGATGCTCGACCATAAAGAATCTGTGTCTCCAGGCCCTGGGTAGATCAGAGAGTTTAATGAAAGTACTATGCTTAGGAACCGCTGACAAAGAAAAAGATAGTTCCCCAATCTTCTTTGCTAAACTAATCATATATCAGAAATGGGTTAGATCTGGAGATCTCCCCATGCTATGCATAAGCTTAATATAGACTATCAAAATCCAGTAGCTATTGGGGTGAAGTTGGTCAGGGCGATGAGGTAGTGGTTCAGAAAAGCTCTAACAAAAGGGTCTAATGGAAACCTAAGTCCACCCTCCATTTGATCAAAATAGACAACTATTTTTGATAACTCAAACATAGGTGTATGAGCCTTAAAGTCCCTACTAACAGAATGCAATACATACTCCTGAGTTGAGGTGTGAATACGGTCGGTTTTGGATCATTTTTTGATTGAAAACTAAATTAACCAAATTGAACCAAACCATAACCGAATTTAACCGAACCAATAAGAAAATTGAATCAAACCGAACCAAAAATAGATTTTTTAACATAAAAACTAAACCAACCGAACAAACCAATTTTTTTATAAATATAAATAATTTCTTAATTTTTATTATATCATTATATTATTTAAAAATAAAAAATAAAAAAATATATAAAAGTTTGGTTAATTCAGTTAACCGATTTTCTGAGTATAAAAATTGAATCGAACCAAACTAAATTTTGGTTCATTTTGGTTCGGTTCACAAAATAAAAATATTAATTAACCTAACTGAAACTGAACTGACCCAATCAAGCTCAGTTCGATTTTTTTTCCCGTTCAGTTTGTGCACACCCTTACTCTGAGGAATGTCAAAACACCTCCTATACCATTTCAACATACCCTCATCCACTCTCGACTCAAACAGGTCAGATTTAACTTATTCTCGTGGAGCCATAACAAAATAAGAAGAAGAAGAAAAGAAACGTTACTGAGAACAGAAAAGTATTCACCTAGAAAAGCGAAGAACTCTGGCAGAAGATAGCAATAAAGGTAGATAGCCAAATAGAGCACACAAAACAGTGAAAGAAGCAAATGAATAGGAGAAGCAGAAATAGTTTCTCTTTGCAAACACATTTGCTATTTAAAAAGCAAAAGAGGATTCCAAAAGGATTCCAACTACCCTTAAGGCAGAATGATCAAAACACATCTCTTAAGGGTAAACTAGTTAATACATCCCTACCATAAAACACTCATTAATGGTACGGTTATGAAGACAGTTGTCCAATCAACCGGCGTGCTTCTTCAGCTACCAACGCTATGATTAAAAGCATCTCCTGACACACGAACAGATGTAGTAGTTACAAATTCAAAATTCACAAAGCATATCAAAAGGCATGAAACCTAGAAGTCGCCCACCTTATTGCTAGCTATCATAGATCTTAGATCGCTATATTACATCGAGCATCTCACAATTCGAGTATATATGGAAACTCACATCCTCGGGTCGCTGTATTGCACCGAGCATCTTATAAAGTCAAGTATATATGGAAACTCGCATCCTCAGGTCACTATATTGCACCAAGTATCTCACAAGGTCGAGTATATATGGAAACTCGCACCCTTATGTCCCTTTTCAGTTTTAAAATTCCAGCACTGGCTGGTCCCATTTTATGTGTTACACTAACACTGCTGGGTTAATTCATCGAAACATTTTCAAACTCAGAGCATTTGTAAGTCCAGTTGGCATCTTTTTATCATTCTACTCAAATATTCAAAATTCAAAGACTCGGTACTGAGCATTTCAACCTTCAATGACTGAGGCTGGCCACCTCAGCTCACCTTTCGGACATCAATAAAGTCCATTGGATGCTCAACCACAAAGAATCTGTGTCTCTAGGCTTTGGGTAGATCGTAGAGTTTAATGAAAGTACTATGTTTGGGAACCACTGACAAAGAAAAAGTCAGTTCCCTAGTCTTCTTTGCTAAACTATACATATACCGGAAATGGGTTAGATCTGGAGATCTCCCCATGCTGCGCATAAGCTCAATACACATTATCAAAATATGGTAGTTATTGGGGTGAAGTTGACAAGGGGTAATGGGGTAGTGGTTCAGAAAAGCTCTAACAAAATGGTCTAATGGAAACCTAAGCCCACCCTCCATTTGATCAAAATAGAAAACTATTTTTGATAACTCATACATAGGTGTATGAGCCTTAAAATACCTACTAACAAAATGTAATACATACTCCTAAGTAGGGGTGTGAATTCGGTCAGTTCAGTCGATTTTGGGTCATTTTTTGACCGAAATCGAATTAATCAAACCGAACCAAACCATAATCGAACCAAACCAATTAGAAAATTGAATCGAACCGAATCAAAAATGGATTTTTTAACATAAAAACTGAACCGACCGAACAAATCAATTTTTTATAAATATAAATATTTTTTTAATTTTTTATTATATTATTTAAAAGTAAAAAAAAAAAAAAAATATAAGTTCGGTTAATTCGGTTAACTAATTTTTTGAGTATAAAAACTGAATTGAACCAAACTACAATTCGGTTTAGTTTAGTTTGGTTCAAAAAATAAAAAATGTTAATGAATCTAACAGAAAGCAAACTGAACCAATTTGGTTAGGTTCAATTTTCAATCCGGTTCGGCTTTTGCACACCCCTACTCCTGAGGAATGTCAAACGCCTCCTATACCATTTCAATATATCCTCATTCACTCTTGACTCAAACAGGTAAGATTTAATTTGTTCTCGTAGAGCCACAACAAAATAAGAAGAAGAGGAAAAGAAACGTTACTGAGAGCAGAAGAGTATTCACCTAGAAAAGTGAAGAACTCTGGTAGTAGATAGCAACGAAGGCAGATAGCCAAAAAGAGCACACAAAACAGTGAAAGAAGCAAAATGAATAGAAGTAGAAATAATTTCTCTCTGCAAACACATTTGCTATTTATAAAGCAAAAGAGGATTCCAGAAGGACGCCAATTACCCTTAAGGCAGAATGATCAAAACATATATCTCAAGGGTAAACCAGTCAATACATCCCTACCATAAAACACTCATTAATGGTATGGTTACCAAGATAGCTGTCCAATCAACCGGCGCGCTTTTTCAGCTACCAACGCTACGATTTGAAGCATCTCCTGACACACGAACAGATGCAGCAGTTATAAATTTGAAATTCACAAAACATATCAAAAGGCATGACACCTATAGGTCGCCCACTTTGTTGCTAGCTATCGTAGATCTCAGATTGCTATATTGCATCGAGCATCTCATAAAATCGAGTATATATGGAAACTCACATCCTCGGGTCGCTAAATTGCACCGAGCATCTCACAAAGTTGAGTATATATGGAAACTCACATCCTCCAGTCGCTATATTGCATTGAGCATCTCACAAAGTCGATTATATATGGAAACTCACACCCTCATATTACTTTTCAATTTTAAAACTCCAACACTGGTTGGTCCCATTCTATGTGTTACACTAAACTGCTGGGTTAATACTTCAAAATGTTTTCTAACTCAGAGCATCTATAAGTCCAGCTAGCATCTTTTCATCATTCTACTTAGATATCCAGAATTCAAAGACTAGGTATCGAGCATTTTGACCTTTAGGGATTGAGGCTGGCCACCTCAGCTCACCTTTCGGCATCAATACAAGATCATCATTATCTCTCCATCAGAACTCTTTACTTCAAGTTATCATCACCGCATATTCTGAACTTCTGAAATCTCAGACATAAATATTTGACCAAACTTCCAAAGGGGGGGGGGACTTTTAATTCCCCTCAAGTATATTCCTATTTAATTAATACTTTATCTTTCTAAATAAAAGTCTACTTGCAGAACAAGGATACCCAATCCAAATAGGAAAAGGAGTCCCTTATCAGGAAGACTCTCTGATCAGGATGAAAACCTTCCAAATAGGAACAAGTCCTATATGAAAGAGGAATCTTATTCCTCTCAGGTTTGAGCATCATGTTTTCTATAAATACTCCTCACGTCTCCCCTAACTATTCATTCTATTCCTTTAGCTTATTGCTCTCTCTTTATCTCTTTAAATTCTCTCCCTACCCTCTCTGACTTAAGCATAAGAGGATTTATGGGGGAACCTCCCCCCCCCCCCCCATCTTACTTTGTTCCTCTGTTGGTTGCTTGATTGCAGGGCTTGAAGGTTTCGAAAATCAAGTTATCAGTGATGTTATAAAAAGTGGTCAAATAGAGGAGAATGAAAATGGTAAGATGCTACTTTTTTTTAATTTCAAGCTTAATGTTAGTATTTATTGATCATGACTATATAAAATATTATTGACTAGCATGCTATTATAGAATTTTCACTCCTAAAGAATTTTACTTTTATTTAATGGTTTCTCTTATTTGATTTTCAGAGCATATCGTTACGAAAAATTAATAGCAACATTAGCATTATCTGCAATCTGCTAGTTGTATGATGTCGATTGATTTCTTTAACACGTTTAATAATCAATTTTGATCCTACCTTGACTATTACAAATGGTCAATCCAAATGCATCAACAATGTACACTTGCTAGATTAACAGATGCTATATATTCACTTAAACAGGAGAAGCAACAAAGGCTATACAAAGGGTGAATTAGAATGCTTCTTTTAGGTTTTGATGGAAATTGTTCCTTATGATAATCATTATTGTGGCTGGCTTTCTTTTATTTATTTCTCCTTTACTTGAATCACTTATCTTCAGGATCTTTTATTTGATTTAGTATAAGAGTTATTATCAGCATTTTGATTTTGTTTGTCGTCCGACCATTATGCTAAGGTTGAGGTTGAAGTTGAGAGATTGAATATTTCAAAGCTAGCAAGTTGAAGGAATTGGTTTCTAAGAGGCAAAATGAAGTGGAAGAAATGTACAAGGAGTTCATATGGATGTAGATGGTGATGCAACTAGGCAGATTTTTAAAATATGGTTTTCTCTAAAGCTCATCCATTTTGCCCCTCTATACGTACTTGATTATTATTTAAAGTGAAAATATGCATCTAGAGAAGGATAGTGGCTTGATGAATCTGAAAGGATAGGTCATGCAGGAAAACTTTGAATAGTTATTAAAAGTGTCTAGATACTGAGGTCCTGTTAGTTTGATGTCTTAATGTTCTTGCGCATGTATGACGGTCTTGTGGATTTGAATAATAATAATAATAATAAAACAACAATAATAATAACTAGCACCTGTAATATTTAGAATAATTAAATATAATTAAATATTTAAGACTAAAGATAGAACTTTACTATAACAAAAAAAATTTTAAACTCACCACCATTACTCTAAAAAACTCACACACATATACCATATACACACTCTACTCACTAACTCAAACCCACATCCCATTATAAATTTTCCATGCACTCTTGGGCAAACGACTCTTACTCACTCATCATACACAACCATTTCCTCACTTTCCACACACTCTTTAAAGAGAGCCTACACACTCACACACAACCATATTTCTAAAAATAAGGCCATGCCTCTATTTATAGTGCTTTTATTTCCTGCTTCATCATGAATCATTTTCTTTTCATTGGTTAACATAGCCGACCAACGAAACTTAAGCTAAACCTAGTAATTTTCTTAACCATGAAAAGAACCTTCTTCACATATTGCACATTTTCATGGTCCAATCAAAGCAATGCTTTTAAACAAAATTCATGCACTCATGCATGATGTCCACCACCAAGCACTAATCTTCAAATGATAATTTGTGAACTAAATAAAATTTTAATTCTTAAATAAAATTAGTGATGTCTTTCAACAGTTCTTACCATGTTACACCTAGCTATACATAAGTTAGTCATGTACTAGTTTCTATACATAAGTTGGTTTGAAAATATCGTACACCCAATAGCTGCTTCTTAAAATGATCATTGAGCATAGTTATGGCCATGTTGCTAGTCCTTAATGATCTGGACAATAAGAGCGAGGCTTCTTGTGTTATCCTGAAGTTAATAACTTATGTCAATTAGAGAGAAGAATCATGTTTTTTCTTCATTCAAACTTTTTCTTCAGTGTGTTTAGGCAGTTGATATAGTTAAGATTGAGAAAAAGTGTGCATTTCATGTAGTTTCAATTTAGTGTCAAGGAAGGGTAGAATTGTGGATTACATACTTATTGAACTTTTTATTACCTACTTATTGCACTTTTGTTGGGTGAATGGTTATATAAAACAATTTAAAACAATTTACATGTTGTTATGCTGGGCTCAAGAGGTATAGATTTTTGTGCATGTTTCATCCATTTTTATACTTTAAAATCTTTACAAGAGCAGAAATGACAATAAGAACCATATGCATGCTACTGAGTAAGAGGCACTTTATGGTACAAGACTAACTGTAAAGAAGCTGGAACCCCAACTGGTAGCGTGTGGCAACTCCAAGCTATCATGCACTCTTTTCTAGGAAGGAGTGACACTATTGCAATGTCAAAATTTATATTCTGTTGATTGTGGTAGAATTGAAAACTCCTCTACGATAAATACTTGGCCTAAATCACCACCTTGGAGAAGCCAATCCAAGGATACATGTACTTTTAGAATTTAAGAGTAGAAAATAATCTTCTAAAAGAAGAACTAAAGTTTTTATTTCTCAAATCGAGTTCTGAATCAAAATTGAAATACTCACAAGCCTATTTATAGGCATTAACACAACATTAGCATAAATTAAAAAATATAATTTTCAGCTAGAAGATTAAAACTAGGCTGGCACACAACTGGTATACAATTGGAAAGAAATGAATTATTTTAACACCACTGAAAAGAAATGAATTATTGTAGAAAAATGATGATGGAGATAGGCTGGCTAGAAGTTGGGTTGGTTTGTCAATCATCTCATTGGGACACTCATGTGTCATGCTCTCCCCCGGTTAAAAAAGACTCACCTTTGAGTTTGACTTTTCCTCATCTTCAAAATATGGTGATAAATCAACAATATTGAATGTAGCAAACACATTATAATCTCCAGGAAGTTCAACCTTGTATGCATTTTTATCAATTCTCTTAATTATTTTGAAAGGTCCATCTGCTCTAGGTTTTAACTTTGCATATGGTCATGGTGGAAACCTTTCCTTCCTTAGGTGAAACCACACTAAATTACCTTCTTTGAAAACAACAGGTTCACGAAACTTGTTTGCTTGCTTTTGGTATCGCTTATTTTGCTTTAGAATGCAGTTCTTCTCTTGGTCAGACAATTTCTTTATTTGCTTAGCTCTTTCACTTACATATGCACTGAATTGTTATTGAATTGCTTTAGGAGTGAGTTCAATAGGAGTGATAGGATTTTTCCCATACACTACTTCAAATGGGCTTCGACCTGTCATCTGGCTTGGTGAATTATTATAGGCAAATTCAGGTTGAGCTAATATCGAATCCCGTTGTCTTATTTTTTCCCCATAAAAATTCTCAGTAAATTTCCTAAACTGTGATTAACTACTTCAATTTGTCCATCTATTTGAGGATGAGCTGTTGAATTGAACTGAAGTTTTGTTCCCATCTTGCTCCATAAGGTCCTCCAGAAATGACTTATGAACATAACATCATAATCTGAAGTAATAGTCTTTGGAATCCCATGCATTCACATAATCTCTCAAATGTAAAGATCAGCAATATGTGTAGCATCATAGGTCTTACTGCATGGTACAAAGTGAGCCATTTTGAAAAATCTATTAACAACAACCATGATTGAATCTTTACCTCTTTGTATACGGGGTAGACCAATAACAAAATCCATGCTAACATCCTCCCAAGGAGCTTCAGCGACAGGTAGAGGTGTGTAAAGCCCTATATTTTGACCTCGAGTTTTGGCAATATGACAAACCCTACACCTTTTGATATGTCGCTCTATGTCTCGGACCAAGCGTGGCAAGTAAAAGCTTCCTTGTACAAGGGCTAATGTCTTGTCACGACCAAAGTTACCAGCAAGACTCCCATTATGGCAATCGATCAGTATGGCTTCATGTAACGAACATTGAGGAATGCACAATCAATTACTTAAAAATAACTAACCATCTTGTATATAAAATTTGCGATAGGGACCTTCACAGCACTACTTCCAAATATCTTTAAAGTCTGGATCATCCTCATAGAACTCATTTATAACTTCAAACCCAATTACTTGAACTTGAAGTATTGAAAGCAATGTGTAACAATGACTTAAAGCATCAACAACTTTATTTTGTGTACCTTATTTATGCTTTAAGATGTATTGATAAGCAAAGAGGAATTCACTCCATATTGCATGGCATCCCTTAAGTTTGTTCTGACTATTAAGGTATTTGAGAGCTTTATGATCAAAATAAAGCATAAATTCCTTGCCAACAAATAGTGTCTCCAATGATCTAAAGCTCGAAGAATGGCATAAAACTCTTTGTCATATATTGAATATTTCCTCCAAGGTTCATTGAGCTTTTCACTGAAAAAGGCAATTAGACGATTCTCTTGGCTAAGAATAGTACCAATGCCTATATTAGAGGCATCACAGTCGACTTCAAAGACTTTGTTGAAGTCTAGAAGTGCTAAAACAGCGGCTTCCGTTACCTTATATTTCAATGTCTCAAAACTCTTTTGATCGGTTGTTGTCCACTCAAATTTATCTTTCTTCAACAATTTTATGATTGGGGCAACCTTAGTACTAAAATTCTTGATGAATCATCGATAGAAAGATGCTAGGCCTTGAAAACTCTGAGCATCATGAAGTGATTATGGTGTTGGCCAATTGATAATGGCTTCTGTCTTGCTTTCATCAATCTCAATGCCTTTACTTGAGACAATATAGCCAAGAAAGGTAACTTTATCAATTAAAAAGTGACATTTCTTAAGGTTAGCATACAATTTTTACTCCCTCAAAGCCTCAAAGATCTGCCTTAGATGTACCAAATGCTCCTTCTCATCTTGACTATACACCAAGATGTCATCAAAATAAACCACTACAAATTTTCCAATAAATGGTCAAAATACCTGATCGACTATCAATACACATATGCTATGATCCATCTTTCTTTGGAACAAGTAAGGCTGGAACGACATAAGGACTTACACTCTCTTTTATTAACCCTTTTGCCATGAGTTCTGTAACTTGACATTGTAACTATTTATGTTCCTCTAGACTCATTCGATTAGTTGCTTTATTTGGAATTACAGCTCTTAGAATGAAATTAATGCAATGTTGAATATTTCGCATAGGTGGCAATCTTGAAGGAATTTCTTTTGGAACTACATCTCCAAATTCTTGAAGAAGTGGGTGGATGGTCTTTGGAATTGTGCTTCCTTCTTTATTCTCTTCCAAGATAATAAAGGCGCAGGCAACTTTGGTTTCCTCTACAACTTTGGCAATCATTGTCTTTGAAATAAAACTACAGCTCTCTTCCTTTGAATGATTAGCACATTCTTTCTTTAATGGCGCTAATATGATCTTTTGGCCATCCTTGGTAAAAGAATAAGTATTCTTATAACCATTATGTATAACATGATGATCATATTGCCAAGGTAAACCTAACAACATATGACAAGCATCCATAGGAAAAACATCACAACATATCTTTCCTTGGTACTTCTTGCCGATGAAGAACTCAACCAAACATCTCTTCACGACTTTGATATTGTTACCCTTATTTAACCAAGTTAACTTGTATAGAATTGGATGATCTTCAGTAGGAAACTTTAGCTTGTCCACCATTTTTGTTGACACCACATTTTCACAACTATCATTGTCGATGATGATGTCACAAACCTTGCCATGTGAAGTACATCGGGTGTAGAAAATGTTGTGGTGTAACCAATCTTCTTTTCTGGCAATGGTAGTGTTCAAGGCATGATGTAAGACCAGCATCTCACCATCATCTGCATGGATGATCTCATTTTCTTCATCTTCTTGTAAGGCTTCATCCTCATCTTCTTCCTCACATAATGCTTCCTCCACAAATGACACTACCCTTTGATTTGGACAGTCAGATGCAATATGGCTAAATCCATGACACTTAAAGCATTTTCTAGAATTATAGCTAAAAGTTATGCCACGTGTTTTACTGACTACTTCAGCATCCTTTTTGGTGGTGGTGGATGATGATGGCTTTGTTTAAGTACTCTTCTGGTTGGAAGCATTGGTCTTGGCTACACTCCTTCTTCCACTCCATTTTGAAGTCTTTTATTGGCTTTCTACCTTTAATGCTACCTTGATCACATCATTAAGTGTCCAATAGGGTTGAAATTGAATAACATTGGAAATTTCAATCTTCAATCCTTTGAGGAATCTAGCAATAGTGTGTCCTTCTGGTTCGTTGAGGTCACACTTCATCATGAGTTGTTCAAATTCTGCGGCATATTTTTCAACTGACAGATCATGTTATTGAAGGTTGTGAAGCTTAATGAAGATATCTTGCCGATAGTAACCAGGCAGATACTTACGTCAAAGTTCTCTTTTAATCTTCTCCCATGTTGTCATCTTACTTCTTCCTTCACGTTCTCGCTTGTGCTTAAGATTCTCCCACCATATTGAAGCATTTTTCTTAAGCTTAATGATAACAATCTTGACTTTGCGGTGGTTTGGAATGTCTTTATAGTTAAAGAATCGTTCAATAGTATGCATCCATTCGATAAATCCGTCTAGATTTAACTGTCCTTCAAATCTGGTATGTCCATCTTCACTCCATGATCTTATTCATGGGTTCTCCTTTGATGTACTCGCGGTCGTGGTTCTGCTTCTACTCTAGATGATTCACTTGCTAGATTGTAGAAAGGATTAATCTCAGCTTCTTAATCATCTTCTGATTCACGAACCTATTCTCCTCTTTGTTCATATTGTTCAAGTCATTGTTGGATCTGTCGTTGTAATTCTTCTATGGTGACATCTTGAACAGGTTTTTGGCGATTTCATCTTGGTGGCTTCTTTCAACAATTTTTTTTGTAGGATCATTTTTTTAAAAAATATCTCACCTTTTTTTTAGGTTTTTTTTTCTCTTTTTTTTGTTAATTTCTCAAATGTTTTTTACTATCTCAATTTTTTTTAAGAAACCTTAAAACCAAGAAATAAAAAATTTAAAAAATTAAGAAAAAATTTACGTCAAACTAAAAAAAATTATCAAAGAATAACTACATAATGTATGACCAAAATGTTAAAAGGAATATATATATATATATATACACACACACATACATTTTTTTTTTATTTTGTAACAAATGCATGCTGAAACAACTAAAGAGCAATTCTCTTCTTTTGCAACTTTTGTAATTTTTTTTTATTAGTTCTTAAAGAAGCATGAATGCATGGGTGAGCAAGGATAGGTTCAGTGATGAATGGTGTGGTTACAGTTTTGGGTTTGCTATTTTTATTTTTAATTTGAAAAGGTTTTCAGATGGGTGAGGTTTGGTTTGATCAATAGGGAATTGAAGTGTTTTGGAAGTGTAGTTGATTGGCACTGTTGGTTTACAAATTCAGGTATGAATTTTTTTTAAAGAGGTACTACAACAAATTTTTTTATTAACAAAATGATAGATAATGGATAGATTGATACCTTGCAACTCTAATCCATATAAAGATCGAGATTCTCTGATACCAGCATGTGGAAATTTGTATTCTGTCGATTGTGGTGGAATTGAAACTCCGCTATGATGAAGACTTGGCCTAAATCACCACCTTGGAGCAGCCAATCCAAGGATACATGTACTCTTAGAATTTAAGAATAAATTTAAGAGTAGAAAATAATATTCTAAAAGAAGAACTGAAGTTTTGATTTCTCAAATCGAGTTTTGAATCAAAATTGAAATACTTACAAGCCTATTTATGGGCATTAACACAACATTAGCACAAATTAAATAATACAATTTTGAGCTGGAAGATTAAAACTAGGCTGGCACACAACTAGCATACAACTGGAAAGAAATGAATTATTTGCGTACCACTGAAAAGAAATGAATTATTGCAGAAAAATGCTGATGGAGATAGGCTGGCTAGAAGGTGGGTTGGTTTGTCAATCATCTCACTGGGACACTCCTATGTCAAGGAGCGTAGAGGGATCAGGTTATATAACGCAACATCTGTAAAGTATGATGCTCTTCACAAGGATGATTCAGCCTGTCGTGGCAGCTGACCTGCTTACTTGCTCATGACCATTTGTAAATGATTCTCCTCAAGTTTCTCTTTTGTTTTCATAGTATCCTCCTGTTGGAATTTTTATGATTGCAAAATTTGTTCAAATGAAATGGTTATATGGATTACAGCCCAAAATAACTATTTTTTTTTTTTGGGTTCAAAACATACAAGATTACAAGCCTAATGCACAAGAGTTATATGGTCCATATCCTTGCTTGTAAATCAAAATTACCAAAGGCTAAAATAACGCGTAAATTATAACATTAATAATCGTGGTCTCAATCTATGAGTATCTATCAGTTAAAAAATAAAAAATAAAAAAAAATTACAAAAAGTTGTACGTAATCGTTTTAGGGCATTTTTTAGAGTCGTCTTTGATCATGGCTTCCAACGTCGTCAATGAGGATATGTAGAAAACGGAATTAGGAAAGCGAGATGATGACCCAGCGGCGATCGGAAATGATGAAAGCAAACCAAAGAAGCAGAAAATTGATGAGGAGGACGACGACTATGTGGAAAGCGACACAGATGAGGATTACGATTATGAGAAGTTGCCCCCGTAGAAATGGACATGGATTCGAGTGACGATGACTACGATAGCAAAGAACAAAGGGAAGCCGTGAGAAAGTACAGGGAGACGATTAAGAATAGCGAAGTGAGTTTCCTTCTTTTATTTTTTTTTTGCCTTAATTTGTCAATTTTTACTTCAATCGATCGGTTCAAATTTAGGGTCTTTGATTAGTATACATATATGACATTTCCTTCATTTCGTTTTCAAATTAGGGTTTTGATGTGGACCCTTATGTTGGTCCTGGTCTGCCTAGGCATGGTTTTGGTCCACTTACTTTTGGTCCTAAGGTTCTCCCTCTTGAAGATGACAATTTGTGGACACAATGTTGCCTGAAAACTGTTCACTTTGCTATTCGGAAGGAAAATGAAAAGCGAAAGGTATTGCCTTTTCAATATACGCACCCACATTTAATTAATTTGTGTTGTTCTTTATCAATTGTTACCATTGATGGTGTTGCAGGAGGGTGAAAATCTCCTGGAGTTTGTGAAAGTTATCAAGTGCAATTTTCATTATGGTGCTATGTTCTTTGCAACTTTTGAGGCTAAAACCATTCCTGATGGAGAAATCCAAGTACATCAAACTAAGGTGTTTTATACTACTTGTACTGACCAGGATGAGAGTGATTCCTTTGCTGAGGTTCAAAGATTTAGGCGTAAACCAGGTGATTTTTATTTATTTATTTTTTTTCACGTAACAATTCAATCATGTTCTGCCCATTGCCAAAATCATGTTGTTTCGAATATGATTTCGTATCTTTCAATTTTTTTTTTTGGTATTTTTTAAGCTAAAACATTTAAACTCTTGGAACTATCAGCTTTGCAAACATAAGAATTAATAATTAATAATTAGCTAAATAGAGTTTTAACCAAAAGGACATTTATTTTTTTTAATAACCGACTGACTTCTCTTTATCAATTGTAGATGCATCAGCTTCTTAAAATATTGGTTGTCACCGGACTAAGCAAGTGCTGATTAAGGATGTTATGGAGGGTTGTAGTTGGAATTAACAATTGCTTTGATGCTGAAAAAAGCAACCATTGATGGTGAAAATCTCCTAGAGTTTGTGAAAGTTATCGAGTGCAATTGTTATCTAGGTTCTACTTTTTTTTTTTTTTTTTTGCAATTTTTGAAGGCTAAAACCATTCCTGTTAGTGAAACCCAAGTTTATGAAGCTCAAGTCTTCTATGATACTGTTACTGACCATGACGAGAGTGATTACCTCTTTTCCCTTATAATCCTTTTTTTTGTTTCCTTATGAAATGGAACATTGTTATGCTTTGTGTAACCAATTTTAAATATTTCTATTAGATACTATATGTTTACTAGAGTGATTTTTTTTCTTTTTACTATTCATATTGTGGTTTATTTTATGAAAAATAAAGGTGAGAATTAAAATCAAAATAAATGATTCTAATTGTTAGTTTTTGATTGATTCGGATATTTTGTCTCTTTGAAAGTATTATTGGACAAGCCACATATAAAGGTTGCATCACCTTTCTTCATTCTTGAGATATAAAAAGAATAAGATGGATTATTGAGATATTGAAAGAATGCGTTTTGATAATTGTATTTCTGTTAACTGATATGCATTTATGATAAATATATAAGATTAATTAAGAATTAAGCTTTTTATACTTAATTGTGATTATTTCTTGAAAAGTATATATTTTAATAATAATAAATCACGTAAAAATAAAATTTAAATTTATTTTATAAAAAAGGAGTTGAATAATAAAATGATGACAGGTGGGAAACACAGGTGGTGCATGCAAGTTATGTAAAGAAGAGAAGAAGAAATTTTGATCCCATGCACCTATTAGCGGGAATCTTTTGGGTAGTCGATTTGTCTGCTTGCTTTGCATCTCTAATCCCCCGCATCTCATCGCATATTCATTCATTCAAGTTCAATAGTCCAAACCATAAACACAACACAACCGATGATCATGCCTTCTCAATTCTTTCACCTCCTCTCTATCTTGCCTGCCGGTGACACCTCTTGCAGCTCTTCTTCTGCAACTACTAATCCGCTACTTTTTCTCTGGCAAATTATTCTCTTTCTTTTCTTTGTTTCTGGCCCTTTTCTTTATCAACTTTATGAGATTGTGGAAGATTTCATAGAAAAGCAAGTCACTAAGGTGAGTTGAAAACTTCTTCTTTGAAAACATACGTATGTAAATATGGTACATGCCGAAGGGTGGTGATAATATGGTTGAGATTTTTTTGGGCATATATCTTTAGGTTTCTATATCAAGTGAAATCATTAAACCTGTCAAAAGCATTAAATCAATGCTAGATGCCATGGATGATGGAGAGATAAGTATCTCAGCTTATGACACAGAATGGGTTGCGCTTGTTAAGGATGTTAACGGAAGTGGTGCTTCTCAGTTCCCATCTTGCTTGCAGTGGATAGCTAATAATCATCTGTCTGATGGATCTTGGGTGATGCTCATATTTTTACTGCGCATGACAGGATCTTCAACACGTTATCTTGTGTTATTGCCTTAAAATCATGGGATATACATCCTGACAACTGTTAAAGAGAATTATGTATGTTAATCTTTCATCAGTTAAAAATAGCTTACTTATTTCCTAAGCTAACTTAAATCTTATGGGTCCATTCGTAATGATCATATCAATGAAAAAAACTCAAAATTGAGAAAGAAGCTCAAAAAAAAAAAAATATAAACTATCTATGATGCACAAAAACGGATATACAGAAATGGGAAAATGTGGAAACAAATATGAGAAAATGACATTTCATAAAAATATAGGAAACGGAGACATAGGCAAACACGTAAATATTTAAAATATAAGGGTATATATATAAATATTTAAAATTTTTTATATATATAATAAATTTTATATATTTATATATATAAAAAATAAAAATAAAAACTATTAATACTTAAATTAGGTTCAATATTCAATATTATTAAATATAACAATTAACATAAAAATAATAATTAAAAAATATTAAAATAAAAATGTTTACAATCTCAATAAAAAATAATTAATAATCAATAAAATACTAGAATAGAAAAAAATATCATGGTACTTCTTCTGCTTCACTATTTTTTTTCTTTCTCTATGCTTTGATTTGAATCTTCATTAAAAAAATACGGACTCCAATTCTAGTTCATCCAATGAAAGATTAGCAAATTCAAGAACTCCTACATCTTCCATACTTCCAAAATCATCTCCTCCCACGTCCCACATTTTTGTCTTCTTATCATTATATGCAGATGTGCTCCTTGACAAAAGCCGAAGGTTATTATGAATAAAAACCAAGTCATCTGCACATTTTGGAGTTAATTTGTTCATTCTATATGAATGAATGAAAGAATAAGTACTCCAATTTCTTTCACAATAAGAGGAGGAAGTAGGTTGTCCAAGCACTCTAAAAGCCAACCTTTGAAGTAGAGGTGTATGTGAACCAAAGCAAGCCCACTAATTTTTTGGATTTGTATCATACATGCTAGAAATGCAATCCAGATCTCCAAATGGCCCACCTTTTAGAGAAAAAATTGTAAATTCATTATTAACTCTAATACGATAATCTTTATTGGGAAATAGTCTCTTAAAACAATTATTTCTTTCTGTGGATATTTCTGCATCCATATGTGGAAACGATCTACCTTTCCCTTCTTGATGCCATTTATCACTATAAAACCTAAAGACAAAACCATAAGTAAAAAATTATATATGCACACATACATAAAAGAGAATTAATTAAAATTAAAACATATCCAAAATAATATTTAAATTTCATTTATCAAGTTAGTTCAATTTTTTTATGAAAAAATAATTTTAATCAAAGTCGTTAATTTACGCTAGAATTATTTTAACAATTTTACACTGTCAACTTCATAGTTCCTAATAAGAGATATAATGGCCTTGGGTTTAATAAATAAAACTCGTTTATTAATATAGTGGCCTTGTGTGTTCTTAGTTGAAAATAACAACATATTTTAACTTTTATTATCCAATAAAATAACAACATATTTCATAAAATTTTAATTATTTAATTTAAACCAAAAATTTGTAAGTCAATGATAATCAATCAAAATATTAAAAAAAAAAAAATTCATTTAGCTATACACATATAAAAAGAGAATTATGGAATTAGAAACTCACCTTTGGTTTAATGAATGAGCTAAACAATGAAGTGGAGTGTTATGCTTCGTCTAACGTTCCACGAGAATAGTATGGATCTCATAATAGAAAAGAGAAAACTCATGTGGCTGCCTTTTTTCTTTCTCATAAATAATTGTCTTCACATTTTCAATCATAGAATCCCACAACTTATACACTAAATGAAGGCATGGCTTATTTGTGTCGCAAGTTCTAATCATATCACAAATAGTTCCAATAAAAGTAAGAATGTAATTAATTTTTTCCCACCAATCCTCATCTACTATCTTTTCACGCACAAACTTAGCTTTTCCTTAGTCATCATCTCGATATTGTACCCATTGTTCACTTATAACCATTGCTTCTAAAGCACGCCTAATAAGCTTAAATCTTTTGAGCATGACAAAAACAGAAGCAAAGAAAGTGTCTGCAATTGAAAGCAACTTCAAAGAATTAAACCGATTAAATATGGCCAACCTCATTGAATGGTTCATTATAAAATTCTTAATTTGCGAAGCATCTCCATGCACTTCAGTGATCGATTTAAAAACAATATATGTTTCTCTATTGTTGTCCACATTTTTAAGTGCACATATATTTTTCAAAGCAAGATTAAGAGTATGCACAACTTAAGGAGTCCAATATATTTGAGGAAACATACCTTCAATGATTTCTACAGCACCCTTACAATTTTTAGCACTATCAGTAATTATTTGGACAACATTTTCATGGCCAACCTCATCAATTATCTCTTTTAACAAATTAGCAATGAAATGTTTATCCTTCACCTTACCCGATCAATCAACAGATTTAAGAAACATTGCACCAGATTCAGAAGCAACAATAAAATTAATTAAAGGCCTTCTTTGTGGGTCACTCTATCCATCATTCACAATGTTAACACCTTTTTCATACCAAGTGCTTTTAATAGGATAAACAAAAGAAATAAATTAAAACACATTAGGTTGCCTCCCAACAAGCGCTAATTTTAGGTCATTAGCTTGACTCCTAAATATGTAATATCATGGATACAATCGAACATGAGAAAGTGTTCTTGGTAACATCTTCCCTTCCTTTCTTTTGCTAGGCTCCCTTATGCCCAGGTAGTAAAGTACATACTCCACATGTCAAATCTTTGGTTCTAAAATTACTTGAAGAATGTAAGGCTCTTCATGTGGGTTCTCAGATAGTCCAACACCTTTCATGGATTCCTCGTAGATGATCGTAATAGGCAGTGGAACATATGCATTGTTACTTATAGATGGGTCATCTTCATCCCATGTAGCTTCAAGGATAGTTATATTTTTCTCATCCAAGTCATCTTGAAATTGAGTTGAGTGACTTTGTACCTCGTCATCCTTGATGTCTACAGATTGATTCTTACACTTGGAGATTTCTTCGATTTCCTCAGTAATAATTTCTTCTTGCTCATTATGGCACAACTCAAAAGTGACTTCATCATCTTCACTCAAAGTGCCCTCATCATCCTATATACTTTCTCCTTGTGCTGGTTGCATTGAGCAATTAATGGGTGCACACATTTGAAGTGTTTGGAAGCATGCATATTGACTTTCTTCAATTTGGTCTAACTTCAAATTGATTTTCCTAAAATGCTCCTCATGTTGCCTAAGAGTTTCATTTATTTAGTGATTTGCCTTAGTTTGTGCTTCAATGAATTGCTTTAACTTGTCCTCCAAGTATCATTCTTCGATCTTTTTGTTTCTTAAATGAAATTTTCTAACATTACCTCAAGATTCGACTTATGTTCTTGTTGATAACTCTAAGTGTGATCCATATAACTTCTCTAAGATGGGTTGTAATGAGTTGATGGAGGTGAATATGAATGATATAGACACTGTGCCCCATTGTGGTTCTCTTCACACCAATTACAAACCTGAAAATAAGATGGAAAATAATTAAATTGCATATGTTCTACATTATATACAGGATTGCATGCATTATATCTCAAAAATTGATTAGAAAATTCATCATAATCCATGATGAATTATATGCTAGTCTAACAAAAAAAAAAGTGTTAATATTAGTAACGCCTTTCCCCGACAATGGCGCTAAAAACTTGTTAGCAAACTCCACAAGTGTATGGATCGTGTCAAGTAATAAAATGATGAGTAGAGTATCGTTCCCACGAGGAAAGGGTACAAAGTACTAACTTTCAATCGATTCTTCTTAGCTAGCACAAATCAAATTTAATTTCAAGAATTAAATAAATTAAAATAAACTATATACTCTAATTAATCTAATTAAATCAATGGGGATAAACTCAAGATTAGGTTTGTTTCACTAGTTAAGACTTGAATTACAAAATTGAATTCAACTACTACATTGATCACAATCAAGGGCAAACTACTCAAATTACCTAGAGTCTCTTTCGAGATCATCTAAGCATGTCAAAACTAATTACCGCTTATTTTTATGGTCAAGTCAATTAATTAGGGCTCATTAAGTTCCTTAGCAATTTATTTATCCCCGAAGAATTCATCTAATTTTATGATCGAGGTTCCTAAGTCTTATGGGTTAGAAGCTAGTAAATCACTCAACTTTTGTTAATAGCAATCAACCCATAAACATGCAAACAATTCGGTCGTTAATTGAACACAAGACATTAAGCACAACTCATAAAGTAAATGAAAATCAAATCATTAATAAAGAAATAAAAATTCCAACAAGTCTAACTAGCTACTCCAAAACCAAACTCTAAATAATTTAGCTATTCATAAGAAAAGAAGAAGGAAAGATAAAACTCGTTGAAAGCACGCTTCAATCTTCAATCCTTGTTAAGTTCTTCGATTCCACGCTTTGCCATTTTGGCGGCGATGTTCCCCCACACACCCTTAATAGCTCTCTTGTATCCCTTTTTATAGGAAAAGTCTGATGGAAAACTACTTGCACTTGAATTCCTAAGTTTCTACCAAAAAGGAAGATTTTCTGCTCATCATGGTTTCAGTCAGGGGATGACACAAGTGGTGACAGGTCATTGATTTTACGATATGGCCTTCATCATGGCGTGACACATCCTATGACGATCATCACAACTTCCATCATGGTGTCACAGAACCCACGATGCACCAGTCCTTGATTATTTTGAAGTTCCTTTGTAGACTTACCTACAAAAAGGGAAATACTTATTAATATTAAAATAAAAACTCCTAATTTAACCAAAATTAAATAAAAGATAATAAAATTTAATTAAAGGTTTAAACCAAAATAATTTCTTATTAAACCTAAATTCTACCCAATCATAGCTAATTATTTATTCAAAATTTATTAAAATTCAAGTAAAATACATGTGATAAATTACACACATCATATAGGTATACTTGTTTTAAATCAGATAAAATTAAAAAATATATATTAAAAATTCCTCAACAATTAATTTAATTTAATTATATTCATTAGAATTCAAATTTGAGACCTATATATAACTTAAATAAAAATAGTTTTTTAATAGCTATTTTGAACGACAGTGATGGCATAAATAGGATTAAGCCTCTTGCAAGTGCTTTAGAAAAAAAAAATCTACTCATGCCAAAAATCTATGCAAAATGTTTCAAAATTTGGCACGTTAGTTATTAATAATTTCTCTCCGTTTGACAAAATGTATAGGTATACTTCTATATCATAGTAAAGTGGTAGTACGTACATGCTAAGCTACATTTTGTTATATATATCTAATGCACCCGATATCCGGTATCCTGTAGAATCCGACTAATCCAGATTCGTCTAACTCAAGAGTTTTAAAGTAGCTGCGTACCTAAGGATTGAACCTAAGCCTCTGATTAAACTGGAAGAGTCCCACGCCAACTCATCCACACTCTCTTGAGTAATTAATATTGTTTTTGTTGATTTCTTTTTATGCATAAAAAAATTGAATATATCAAAATTTATGAAATATATGGCAGATGCAACCCTTTTCCTTGCGAATTTATAATAAAACTAATAAATTTTCACTAAATAAAAAATTTGAAAGTGTAGAATTCAATTTAATTTTAAAATTTTTATATAACATATATATATTTTTTACTTCTCATATATAAATATGATTCATGAATCACACCAAATCTCTCTCGCTCACACAAATCATGTATTCTATTAGATTTTTTCATTAGTCGGTTGCCTTTCTTTATTATTTGAGTTAGCATTGGTGAGCTCAATTTCTGGAAATAGTGTTTGAGCATTTGAATTTAGATCCCGATACACTAAAGAATGTGTTCCTTTCCCTCAAGGAGAATCTTGGCGGCCTGAACCTACTATTGGATCAAGATCGTAAGGAGTAATTCCATTAGCACTGATGCTTACACTGAGAATGCTTATGTTTTTGGTTGAATATTTTTATCAAATGGCAAATTATACTCCATAATGAAGTTTTTGAATCATCAGAAGATGCCACGACTTCCTTGTACTAGTACACAACCAGTGCAGTGCAAATAAGGAGAGCTAAAAGTGAAGATACTCCTGAAATGAAGAATAGACCCCAAAAATCTTTAAGACTAAGTCTACTTGCATAATTCAAGTTGTTGCTACAATTGTCAAGACTATTGAACCATTTTTTCTCCAGGTTATTAATTTCTTCTCCCTGTGTCACCTTTAAAATTTCTTTGGAAATGTTGTTGGTGTAAAATTATGCATAGTTTTAGGAACTTAATTTGCATACATTTGTACATTTTAAATAGCATTTAGTATAAAAAAGTATATAGAAATATATACAATTGGTTTTTCTTTGTTTTTGATAGGGAAAAGGAGTTAGCAGGTGATTTGAAGGAAAAGAGGAGAAAAAAAGATGAAGAAAAGAGCAGAGAAGCTTACTACCTCGATCGCGGGAATGCCAAAATGCTAGCCCCTAAGTGATATCAAGCCTTTTATGATCGCAGATCATGCAGGATAGCGTAATCCAGACAGCCAACGCTTCTGTTGCAAGCACAATTCATGCGCAATAGTGACCCTTTCACCAGAATGCTTCTGTTACGAGTGTAGCTTATTCATGATTGCTACCTGTGAGCGACCGAGATGTTGGTTGGCCTTCCTTCTCTTATGGGAAGGCTTTTATGTTATTTTTTCGATTCCAAGGGACATGGTAACTTCACCGGATGGGACATCAATTTCGTTTACAGGACATGGAAAAATGGTTGGTCTCGGGGGGATGTGAGACACTTTATGTTTGGAGTTGCCACCTAGTTTTTAGAAAACCAGGAAAAGATGAAAGGGATGGCATCGGGTCACTCAATGAGTATTGTCCCCAGTAGAGATTATGAGCTTGGAAGATCTCATATACTTTTTAACTATTTCTCATTATACAATACTCGATATATGGCTATTGCAACACCCTAGTTTCGGTAATGACAATTGATATATGCACAATCACATAAGCATATTAATAATAATGGAAAATAAGAGAATTCAACATGATTATTTACAAGGCTTTCTTAGTAATACATTTAAGAGAGAAAAAAGGTACAAAAATGTAAATCTAGTCCTGATCTGGAAAACACCATCAAGACAAAGGTTAGCACAACTATGTGCAATTCCATCTATTCATCCACTCGGACAGCAGATAAGGATAACAAAGATGATTGATGCATCATGAATGATTAAATAGATGCACGTAGCTCATGCGCTTGTAGGAATTATTATAAAGCATTTCTAAATGATAAGATTAATAAATAATGATGATTGCATCATTGGACCGCAATATCGAAGCTTTAGCTTAGGTAAGTAAGCTTTCATGTTTGTTGAATGCATATTGATGCAAAATGATAATTTATTATAAGGAAAACAAATAAGAGATTATTCAATCAGCATGTAAATTGCCAGTCTCATCACACATATCATAATAATTTTTCAACTGCTAGCGACAAAAAAATAAAATGCAAGACAGTAAAGTAAACGTGCAAAAATGATTATTTGGTCCTCATATTCCACTGAGCTTATTTGGTGTTTTCGAAGCTTTAGCTTAATTGGATTTTCCAGCTGTCCTCATTGAGAGGTTGAAAACGATGTGTGTAATGCAAATTCGTAGACCTTCGAAGTGTGCTTTGACAAAGATGAGGGCCAGTTTGGTTCAAAAGCATTCTAAAATATCCTATAAAAATGCAGTGGGTGAGCCAAATGTGTGTAATTGGGACTCCTGAGTCTTAAATTCTATAATATTTTAGTGTACGTAGGCCCCCCTTCAAAATGGGAGGTAGAGACCCCTATTTATAGGGAAAAGTATTAAAAAATATGTGATCATGCATCCCAAGGCACATATATGCGTGCTTTTGGGCATGTGCATGGGTACTAGAGCGTATGTGCATGGGTATCGGAGAGCATGATCATGCCTTTGGGGAGCATGATCACACACTCTTGCACGTGTCATGTGGCCTTCATGGGCTTCGATCATGCTATTCTGGGGGTCTTTTAAAAGGTTTTGGGACCTTCTGGATGCATTTTCAACATCTGTTTTGTAAAAATAGGCTTATAATTTTATGAAGTGTGACTCCAATCTTATGAGATGAACATCAGTCTGATAAGTTGCTCGTTTTGAGCAATAATTGCTCGAAATGAGTTACTTACCACTTTGATAATTCATAATTCATAAATCAGGGTGCGGATTAACGATTTTGGAAGTCAATTTTGCTCTCTTAAGGCTTGGTTCAATTTTTTCAGACTCACCACATGCTTCAGAGGTGGTATGAATGGATAGACACTTGTCACATTCGAAGGGATATGTTCATCATTGGACCTTTTTTGGGACAGTCAAAATTTGATGTATGACAGTTGCCCCTTACTTTATGTGTGTTATATAGTCTTTTAGCACTGATGTCAATACATGTGAAGTAATGTAAAGATGCAAAAATCATTTTTAGGAAGAGGTACTTACCTGATGGTGCACAGTTTAGTTTTTTGATGTCAGGCCCATTGTTGTTGATGTTGTTTCATTGGAGAAGTTATTGCCTGTTTGTGTGCTTTTGCAATTTCCTTAGGTGAGGTGAGATGATGCTTTTGTGAGCTTGCTGAGGTGACAAGAAAATGTGAATGATGCTATAACCTACTAAGGTGTTAAGCAGATGCTACTATGACCTATTGAGGTGTCAAGCTAATGGAAATGCTACTATAACCTACTGAGGTGTCAAGCAATGAAAATGCTACTATAACCTACTAAGGTGTCAAGCATATGAAAATGCTATTATAACCTTTTAAGGTGCTAAGCAATAAAAATACTATTATAACCTTCTGAGGTGTCAAGTAAATGAAGATGCTACTATAACCTTATAAGGTGTCAACCAAGTGCTATTATAACCTATTGAGGTGTCAAGCAAATGGGAATGCTACTATAACCTGCTGAGGTGTCAAGCAGGTGAAAATGCTACTATAACCTTCTGAGGTGTCAAGCAAATGGAAATGCTACTATAACCTACTGAGGTGTCAAGTAGATGCTACTATAACCTATTGAGGTGTCAAGTAAATGGAAATGCTACTATAACCTACTGAGGTGTCAAGTAGATATTACTATAACCTATTGAGGTGTCAACCAAATGGGAATGTTACTATAACCTACTGAGGTGTCAAGCAGATGAAAATGCTACTATAACCTACTGAGGTGTCAAGCAGATGAAAATGCTATTATAACCTTCTGAGGTGTCAGGTAATGAAAATGCTATTATAACTTGCTGACGTGTCAAGCAAATCAAGATGCTACTAAGTAGATGAACATACTACTAAGTAGTGAAAATGCTTCGAATAAAATGCTTCTAAGCAGCGAAAATGCTATTGAGCAAATAAAAATACTACTGAGTAGTGGTGATGTAGTAATGATATAGTGATGATGTCATCTTTTATTATGTTTCGAGCATAATTTTATGATGTGACATTGTGATAATTACAGATATGACATGCTTGTGTCATCTGTGCTTCATCTTTCTCTTTTGATGAATAATGATATGATTTTTTGAGACAGTGATGCCAAATCCAGTGTCCTAAAACATGCAATACTTGTGTTTGCGCAATTGATGCACATTCTTTATGCATATTTTTTGTAAAATGCAAGTTTAGGACAATAGAAGTGCGTGTACAGGGGTCTTGGTGTCTTCATATGTGAGTTTTGAAGAGCGTGAGGGTCAGAAGAGCGCATGATCACATAATTAGGGCGCGTAATCATGCATTCTTGCGCATGATCAGGTGCTTCGAGGCCTGTCCGATGTCTTTAAATTAAACTAGTTTTCGAGTTCGGTGTAGTTTTTACCTATTTTTTTGACCTTCTATGAGCTCTCTTTAAGTTTTCGGAGTGTTTTTATTCTGTTTTCTTCTTCTATTGTTGTTCTATGCAGTTTTAGAATTATGGATTTCCCTCATATTCCTAATAATCTCGGTGACTTAGGTGGTGTGGGCACTACTTCTTTTTCTTTCTATGACTTTATTTTAGAGGTTGAGGTTGTTTTTAGACACACTTGTGCAGAGACTTCTTCTGCTGTTGGAGTTACAAAGGCTACTAGGACCAGTGGTGGAGCTTCTTTTTGTCCACTTCGACTTTCTTGAGGAGATTCGATTCCTATTGTCTATAGCCTAGAGACCCATGCTTGGACTATTCATCATAATTTGGTTAGTTCATTAACTTAGTCATTGTTTATCCCTTACTATGATAGCTCTTATTGTAGTTTTAGCTTATAGCTTTTTCCGTTTGCTTTCTTAGCTCTGGCTATGTAGAGTTTTTTGTTGTAGCGGTTGCTGTTTGTTTTAGCATCTTCCATGTATCTATGTAGCTTTAGTTGTAACTTTTGCCTTTTTTGCTTTAGGACTTGTCATAACTCTAGCTATCTACCTCAGCACTTATAGTACTTGCTGTCTGTGTAGCTCTAGCTGTCTGATTTTAGCACTCATTGTCTATGTAGCTCTAGCTATCTGATTTAAGCACTTGCTGGCTCTGTAGCTTTAGCTATCTTATTTTAGCACTTGATGTTTGTGTAGCTCTGGCTGTCTGATTTTAGCACTTGCTGTCTGTGTAGCTCTAGCTGATATGTATTTTAGCTCTTACTATCTGTGTAGCTCTAGTTGTTTGATTTTAGCTCTTGCTCTCTGTGTAGCTCTAGCTAATATGTATTTTAGCTCTTGCTGTCTGTGTAGCTCTAGCTGTCTGATTTTAGCACTTATTATTTATGTAGCTTTGGCTGTTTGATTTTAGTACTTACTATCTGTGTAGCTCTAGCTGTCTAATTTTAGCACTTACTATCTATATAGCTCTAGCTGTTTGATTTTAGCACTTGCTGTCTGTGTAGCTCTAGCTGTTTGATTTTAGCACTTGCTATTTGTGTAGCTCTAGCTATCTAATTTTAGCACTTGCTGTTTGTGTAGCTCTAGCTGTCTAATTTTAGCTCTTACTATCTGATTTTAGCTCTTGTTGTTTGTGTAGCTATAGCTATCTAATTTTAGCTCTTGCTGTCTGTATAACTCTAGCTGTTTGATTTTAGCACTTGCTCTTTGTGTTGCTCTAGCCGTTATGTATTCCTACAAAAATGATGAAAAAAGATGTTTTAATATTTGATGAATGTTATAACTGATTTACCTATTGGTTACAGTCCTCTAGACCTGTCATTCAGCTACTTGGTAGCTTTAATAAGGTTAGCTCATACTATCAGGGCCTTCCACTATGTGTGAAGTAGATGATTGTCGGGAAGGGCTTCGATGGCATTATTTCTGCTTTTACTTATGGCTCATATGCATCGAGTCAGGCTATGATGTGTGCTCTTATTGAGCGATGGATGGATACTACCCATACATTCCATTTGCCTTTTGGGGAGATGACTATCACTCTGCTTGATTTTGCAGCCATTATCTAGCTGAGTTTTTCCAGGTAACCTATCCTTTTTAGCAGTGAGGCTTATAGCTCTGTCATTGTATGGAATAGATGGTTGAAGGATCTATTCAATGTTACTGCTTCTGTGAAGTTTGACTGCTCCTTTTTTATCTGATATATGCAGCTTATGGACAAAGTTAGGTTGGAGCATGATGCGGGTCATGTTAACTTAGAGCAATTGGCCAGGTGTTTCTTGTTCTACCTCTTTAGTGTCGTTATCTTTCCGAATGCCTTCGGCACTAGCTTCTTGGAATTGTTACCTGTTTTAAGGAACTTGAGGGATCTGCTGAAGTATAGTTGGGGCACAACCGCTTTTCCTCACATGTATTCTGGCCTGGATGCAGCCTGTAGAGGAGGCTTACGGATTTGCAGCTGCTTATTCGTGCTGGATGTGAGTGTGGTCTCTTATTTTTTGGACTATTTCATTTTTGAGTGTTCTGATTCTTTTCTTCATGATAGGTTTAGGCTTATGAGTTTGGGGTGCTTCCTCATCCCACTATTGAGTGATTGCTTGAGAGTGGCTTTCCACATCTTCCATGATGGATCAGGAAGACTTCTGGTTTAATCGAGAGTCTTGTAGAGGCGAGGTGTTTGTTGAGTAGGTTGACCCACAGTTAGGTATGGTGAATTTTGATTTCGCTTTCTCATTCTTTAACAACCTTTTGTTTATATATTTCTTGGGCAGATTTGTCCCTGCTAGTGGATGGAGAGATAGGACTAGTCGATCTAGATGGGGGTGACTTGGCACCTGACACAGAGGAGGGTTTTGCTGCTCGGCCTTGTCGATAAGGTATGGTACCTAGGTGAGCGAGTCTATCGCTAGTGGAATGGACCATTCATGAGGAGAGTTCTTATTGCTCCTCCTAGAGACATATTTTAGGGTCGAGGTCTTATTAGAGAGGAGCTCGACGGAGCTGAGAGAGGGTATCTCATTGACGATTTCCTAGAGGGAGCTCATTTTTCTCATATGATGACTTTGGTGCCACAGTTGATTAATGTTGTGGCCAGTGAATTTGTTCCTCCTCCACCTCCTCAGGCGGATCCTTCATAGCCTTCAGGTTCTAGAGCTGGGACTTTGCGTGCATCCCAGGGTCAGATGGTAGCATCTTCTGACCCGGTATGCTTCTAAACTATATTTTTTTTCCCTATTTTCAAATAAGCATGTAACAAACTTTGTTAGTATTAAATAGTAAATGACATGAGTTATGAAAGTTTATCTGCAGCTTATGGATGCCGTTGAAGGAGATTAGATTCTTCTTATTTTGACGAGGAAAGTGGCCCTAGGATTAAAGGGACAACACATGCCAGTGGTATAGGATCTAGTGGTGCCATTCTTTGTGATTTTCTGAGTACGACACCTCTGATGTTGTATGTGCTATCAATTACAAGAGCATGAGCACATTTCTCTTTACTTAGAGTGGGTACACCACTATCGGATGTAGTGCCTACAGACGCTACTCATGTTAGTCTCTTGACTCCATAAGGTTTTTCTCTTTCCTTAATTTGTACATTATATGATTTCTTTTACTTTGCAAGTGCTTGTTTCCACTGCTCAGTCTTGGTATACTACTACGATTAGAGCGCAAGAGTATTTTATGGAGTTCACTAGCGTGCAGAGCGTACTACCTTCTTTTTTATTAATTTGTACCTATTTTATGCAAATGCATGTGATTTTATGAATGCATGAGATGTGATCCATGATGTTTGTTTAATGCAGAGTGAGTACATTCTCGCTAGTTGTGAGTGGGAGAGGGAGCGAGTGTCTTATAGTGAGCAGATTGATCAATTGCATGTGTGATTGGCAGCTTTTGAGATGGATGTAGAGGATGCAGTGCCTGGCTCGAGTGACGAGGATGCCTGAGTGTATTCAACTCTTTTTCTTGATAGCACCCATAGCCAATGTAGTTGTTTTTAGGAGGCTAGGTATAGGCTTTTTGCTATGGTTGTTCAGTGTTGTATTATTTTCCCGAGGTTATAGACTCTGGGTGTTGTATTTTGTACTAATGGCTGTTGTTATTGTACTTTGGATTAACTGACTTGAATGTTCCTGATTGTGATAGTTATTTATGTAATTGTGACTATTTTTTTTATTATTCTGCTTCGTCTACCTCTTTATTTTATTTTATTTTTCCCTCTTTTGCGTAGGGCATCTCTTTTCTGAGCTATTCGTGCCTATCTGGGTATTTTTTCTTTTTCTTCCCTCTTTTGCCTAGGGCATCTCTTTTCAAAGCTCTTCACACCTAGCTGGGCTCTTTTTTTTTTTTTTGAGGATCGATGATAGCAGCTAGCAATCTGGAGGAAAAATAACGAAACAGGTAAGAACTGCAACCATGTAATGAAAATATTCAAATTGTACTTAGCATGCTCGATGGATTCGGATGATAATGATGTATAGCATTTTCACAAATGTACTTACATGATTTGATAAGCACTCACATATTTACTGAAGACATTTAAGAAAAGCACAATTGCATTTATGCGAATTTCGAATCAATAGTACCCCTTTCCTTAGTCAGCCTTTTCATGTTTTCTAACTAAGTATTTTCTCTTATCTCCCTAACTTTTGCTTAGGCTGCCCTTTCAGATTTTCAACCTAGTGGGAAATCCCCTAATTTTTACTTGAGCAGCCTTTTTTATGTTTTTAACTCAGTAGGGTTTTTTTTTTTGTATATGCTCTAGACATAGTACTTCTTTAAGTGGTATGTGTTTGTAGGCTCAGAGAACTCATTTCCTTCGGAATCCATTAGCTTAACAGCTCCTCTTGATAGAACGATTTTGACCATATATGGGCCTTCTCAGTTTGGCCTGAACTTCCCTCTAGGGTCTGAGAAATTCTGTTTGGCTTGCTTTAAAAACCAGTCTCCAATATTCACACTCTTATATTTAACTTTTTTATTGAAGGCTCTAGTCAGAGGAACTTGATATAGTTGCATATCCTACAGTACTTTGAGTCTCTGACTGTCCAGGATGGTGAGGTTGTTGTGCCTTTGTTGGACCCATTGCACTTTAGGCAGTTCCGATTCAATTGCTATTCGCAGTGATTTGATTTCGATTTCCATTAGGAGTACTGCTTCAGATCTGTACGTTAATGAAAAAGGGGTGGCTCTTATTGAAGTTCTGACTGTTATTCTATATCCCCACAATGTGTATGGTAGTCTATCTACCCAATCACGGTAAGTCTTAGTCATCTTTGACAAGATCTTTTTGATGTTTTTATTTACAGCTTCGACCTCCCTGTTTGCTTGTTGGTGGTAAGGTGAGGATTTGTGATGCTCCACCTTATAATTCATTAGCAATTCTCTCACTTCCCTTTGGAATTGAACAAAATTATGTGAAATTATGTCATGGGGAATCCCATATTGACATAATAGATTTTTTCTGATGAACTTTGCCACTTGTTTTGCTCCTAGTTTTGTGTATGATTCTGCTTTGACCCACTTTGTGAAGTATTCGATTGCTACTAGGATAAACCTGTGTTCGTTTGACGCTATCGGGTGAATTTCTACGATTATGTCTAACCCCCATGTTAAGAAGGGCCACAGAGAAGAGATAAAGTGTAGCTCTGTTGGGGGAAGATGGTTGATGTCCTTGTGAATTTGGCACTTGTGGCACCTTCTTACGAATCTGATATAGTCTTCCATCATCGTTATCCAGAAGAACCCTTGTCTCATTAACTTCTTAGCTAGGATTGCGCCATTCAAGTGTGGACCATAGACACCCTCGTGTACTTCTTCCATTGCTCTAGCAGCTTCTATCTTATCTAGACATCTGAGTTGTATCCCGTCTGAAGTTCTTTTGTATAATACACCCTGGTGTGATGTGAATCTTGATGCCAGTTGCCAGATGACTACCTTATCTTTTACGATTGCCTTCTCAGGGCAAATTCACTTTGTGAGGTATTGCTGTATATTTTAGAACCAGGGTTTGTTGTCTACTTTTTTTTCTGCTACTCTGAGGCATTTGTGACTAGGTTGCTCTGATTTGAGTAGGATTAAAGGCTTCATGGGCATTTTGGTTGGTCCTTCCTATACTGATGATAGGGAAGCGAGTGCGTCTACCATTTGGTTATGGTTTCTAAGGAGATGGATGAATTTGCATTTTTGAAAAGATGAGGCGAGCTGCAGCAGGTGACTCAGATATGACCTCAAGTGTTGTTCTTTTAGTTCCCATTCTTCTGTTGTCTGATTGATTACTAATATAGAATCCCCAAATATTTTAACTTATGTCACTCCCAGAGCTATCAAAGCTTCCATGCCAAGTGCACATACTTCATATTATGCCTCATTGTTCGTAACCCTGAACACTAACTTCTTAGCAATTGGCATCACATCGCCTTCTGGTGTTAAGAGTATAATCCCAACTCCTGCTCCAAATTGATTAACTGACCCATCAAAGTACATACGCCATACCTGCACCTCGATGGTTATGCTGAGGTCATCTAGGAAGTCTAGTTGGACTTCTTCCAAATTTGGGATTGGGTTAAGAGCTAGGAATTCAGTGACTGCTCTCCCTCACACTGTCTTATTAATTAGATACTGCACATCAAATTCTGTGAGTAGAACAAGCCACTTGGCAAGTTTTCCCACTAGGGAAGGAGCTTCATAGAGATGCTTCATAGGATCCATTTTGGATACAGCTTGAATCTTGTATAATTGAAAATAGTGTATGACCTTCTTCATTACCCATACCATTGCTAGGCATATTTGTTCGACTTGACTGTATTTTTCCTCATAAGGCAACATTTTCTTATTCAGGTAGTAGACTACATGTTTCGCTTCCCCTTCTCCCTCTTGGGCTAGCATTACATCGATTGCATTCCCTTCAATGGCTTAGTACAGGGTTAATGGCAACTTAGACTTGGGTGGTTTTAGAACTGGTGGATTGGCTAGGTAATTTCTGATTTTATCGAATGCTAGCTAACACTATTTGTCCCATATGATGGTTGATCTTTTTTTAGTAGCTTGAAAATGGGCTCGCAAACTGCTGTTAACTTGGCGATGAACCTGCTTATAAATTGTAGCTTCCCTAGAAACCCTCTGATTTATTTTTCTATTTTTGGCACTGGCATTTCTCTAATTGCTTTTGCTTTATCTAGATCCACTTCGATCCCATTCTGGTTGACAATGTATCCCAGCATCTTGCCTGGAGTCATCCCGAATATGCACTTCTTGGGATTAAGCCTGAGGCTGTACTTTTTAACCCTTCTGAGGAATATCTTGAGAGTAGCTGGGTGCACTTATCTAGTTTTTAAGTTAACCATCATGTCATCTACATACACCTTGACCTCTTTGTGTATCATGTCATGAAATATAATTGTTGCCATTCTTTGGTAGGTTGCACCTGCATTTTTCAGGCCGGGCATTACCCTGTAGCAGTAAGTATCCCATTCTGTTATGAAGGACATCTTTGCTTTGTCAATGATGGCCATCAAAATTTGAAAATATATCTAGAAAATCCATCCATTAAGGAATACATTGCGCAAGAGGCAGCGTTGTCTATCAACACATCTATGTGAGGCAAAGGGAAGTTATCCTTTGGGCATGCTTTATTTAGATCTCTGTAGTTAACATAAATTCTGACCCTTCCGTCTGTCTTTGGCACTGGCACGCATGATGTTTGCTAACCACTTCAGATAATCTACCACCTCTAGGAACTTAGCTTTGATATGCTTTTCGATGTCTTCTTTTACCAATTAGGCCCATTTTGGTCTGAGTCTTCTCAGCTTCTACTTTATTGGTTTACACCTTTCTTTGGTGGGAATGTAGTGTCAAGTGATGTCTCTGTCAATGTCGGATATGTCTTCGTATGTCCAAGAAAATACTTTTGAATATTTTATTAATATTTTTTCAATTTCTCTCCTCTCTTCAGGGGTTACATCTTTCAAAATATGTAAAATGTGTGATTCATTTTCTGTGCCAATGTTAAATGGTTCAGTGCATATGGAATAAATGTAAAATATGGAAGTATTTTAATTAATGCAATGCACACTACCATCAGAAAGGACATCGAACAAGTAAGAAAAATTTGATTTTATAGCATTAACTTTAGAGTTTATTACATCATCAATTTTAAATAAATGAAAAGTACAGAGATTGTCTCTAGTAGCAGTGTCTTTAAACAGAATTTCATCAATGCTTGATTCGAGGATGGCAGTAACTTCCTCATAGTTGAGGGTCTTAATCTTGGATTCTAATCTTAGACTCTTTATTAGTTCTTCAATATCAGTCTCAGTGATATCTTCTAGCAATGGGGGGCGTTTTCCTTTAGTAGAGTCAATAATATCTTCGAAGATTTCAAAATTAGGTTTCTCAACCCCTTCCTTTTCCCATTTCTCGATCTATCCCTAGTAAACTTCAGTTAAGCCTTTTGGAATAAAAGAAGTTGATTTCTTAGTTCCAGTGTTCTTCTCAGGATCATACCCTAGACTATGTCAGCTGGTTTGTCCTTGGAAGTCAGAGAATTTTGTGACTTCAATGTACCTTCACCCCAATCCAGTTTCAGGCAGGTATTGCATCTTTTTCATCATTACAATAACCTTTGGGTCGACCTAATCTTTATGGATTACAGAGATCTAGAAGCCTGGTGGCACTATGTTCAAGCAAGTGATGATGTTGTTGGTTTCAGTCGGAATGGTGATGACTTTACTATAAAGCGGGAATTTCATCTTCTGGTATGCCTCCCAATGGGTAGAACCAAGTTCTCCCTAATAGCAAGGCAAAAGTTGGAGGGATGTGTAGAATGGTGAACTCTGTTACTGATTTGATATCCCCCACAGTGACTATTGCTTTGGAAGTCCATATGACTAGCTTCTTAGAGTCATCATAAGCTTGAATAATCACGTTAGTTTCCTCTATGTCTTCAATATTCATTCCAAATTTATGCAACAGCCTCAGAGGCCGAACATTAATGGCAGATCCATCATCCACCATAACACATGATGTCTTTTTAGATATGACTATTGCTTATATGAACAGAGGATGATTACAGACCCTTCCTTCAGGAGGTAGATCTTTATCTAAGAAGGCGATTGCATTAGAAGGAGCATTCATTATAGAAGTTATCATTTTGCAAGGTGAAGCATCGGTAGTGATCTTTGCATCATTAAGTGCCCAGACTACAGCATCTCTATGCTTTTTTGAGGCCATAAGCAAATCCCAAATACTGGCTTGTGCCTGAGTTTTCTTAAGCTGCTTAAGAACCTGATCAACTTCTTCCTTAGTTGGAGCCACATCACTTGACATTTCTTTCCCCTTGGAGACATCCTTTTCCTTTTCAGGGGGTTGGTAGACTCTTCCACTGTGAGTTACATAGTTCATTGAGAGTAGAGGCTTTTTAGCTATTTGCTTTTTGCTATTCAATTGTGGTGTCTCTTGACTAGTTACTTTTACATTATTGCCCTTATTGTAGACAATAATCTCAGAGTCGTCATATTCCTGGGTATCTATGCTTTCTTTAACTTTTTTATCAGAGTCATACCAAATGTCAATTCCCATGACTTGTAGGTTTGGAGACTAGACGATTCGGGTCATTCTAACTTCTTTATTAAACTCTTCTCCCCATCCTAAGGGCACTATATCCTCTAGAAGGACATGAGCTATTGAAAGTGCACTGTACTTGACTTTGCAGTCAAATTTTACAGATGGCTGGCCAATAGATCCCACACTTTAGGTTTGTTTTGCTCAAATTTAAGGCTCTCATCTGTTTTATACGGATAAGAGAAGTTAATCACTTCAACATTCATGGGAAGGGCTACATCTCTAGCTCTCCTTTGAATCATCAAGTGGGGGGGGGGGGGGGGGGGAACGCTCAGGGCATTGAGATATATTCAAATGTGGAAGGGTCCCATTCATCTTCACTAGAGTAATAACAATCAATAATCATACTTAAGAGTTCATCTTCTAAAATCATTAAGAATTCTTTTTCTACTCTAGCTTCTTATTCTTCTAGGGTTTCCTAAATGACTTGGATTGATTTTTTGGTAAAAGTTTCGAGTAGGTCGGATGAGATTATATTGATTATTGGTGGAGGCACGAATCGGTAATTTGGATGGGGGTTGGTTTTGATATTGGGTCATTTTTTAGGATCATTAATCTTTCCTGAGTCAATAAGGTCTTGGATTGCATTTTTTAAAGTTCTACAAGTGTCAGTAGTATGGCTGGGCATTTGGTGGATGTGGCAAAATAGGTCCTGGTCAATTTGTAAAGGCAAAGGATTTGGTAGCGGTTTTAGTTCTCTTGGTTGTAGGAGGTTCTTTTGTTGAAGTCTTTGGAAGACCTTGGATGTATGCATGTCATGTATGCATGATTATGTAAGAGATTGTTAGCTTTTCATCTAAGCATTTCTATATGTATGTCATGTATGCATGATTATGTAAGAGATTGTTAGCTTTTCCTGCACAAGAAATAAACTAATCATAAGCAAACTCTCGCTTCCAACCTTATCGCTCCACGGGGTTATATAATCTCTTTCCTAGGTGGGTTTTGACCTGATAGTCAGCAGGGGACTATGGTTCCACTCTCAAAATAGGTTGCTTCAATTAATGTTGATTAGAACCAAAAGGTAAACTAAGGAACAATGCTTAGATGCACTTGAGGTAATCACATAATATCAATATGGGGACTAGTCGTTTGGTCACAAATGGCGTCTATAGTCCATACGCGCCGATATACGTAGGGGCTATAGCCAACAAAAGGGGTCTAATTTTATGTCCCCACACCGATATTTGATACGTTTACCAAGACACATTAAAGTATCATTTGATAGTTTACAATTTGATTATTTCAACATAAACGTTCGCAATCTAGTCAAATTCCTGATCCATCTATTTCATCTGATAAGGACAAATGGACAATGCTTGTAGGTTCCATCATCAAAAGATGTCACTTTTCACCAATTCTCATAGGCTATTCATACTGAGGTGGATAATTCTTATCATTCCTAGCACATCGAGATTATGCAAGGTAAACAAGGATCACACAGTCTAAATGTAAGCAATCTGCGAGAACAGATGTAATGACGTCAATCGGTGATGGAAACTAAAAGTGTCATAGCATTTGTGAATGTTAGGTCAAACGGGCAGCATCAAGGCTATCATGCAAAGCTTTATGGGATCCTAATAAAGATTTCTATTTGTTTATTTACATAGACTGAGTCGAGGGTGTAAGCCTAAGGGCTCATTTAGCGAGAATGCCCCCCCATGACTAGGGTTATGGAGTTCGATCATTAAGTCTAGCATTCTTTTGATAACTTGGGTCGCCCCCCTTAAGGACTTGGGTCATAGACTCTAGTTAGATAAGTTCAGTGAAACAACGAGTAAAGGCTAAAGGTGACAAATCCGAATCGGTCACCCCATGACTTGAGTGGAACCATGGTGGACCACTTTCCGTCATTATCGGCTGATAGGGACCAAGAG
>CATIWM010021923.1:0-14455 GCA_949671775.1 Mallotus repandus | reverse complement strand
CAATTTTCAGCTACGGTTTTTTCCTAGACAGTGTTTTTTTTTGTCATTTTAGATGTTTTGTGATAGTTTTGTTGAGTTAATAATAAAAATTTATATTTTCCACAAATATTAACGGACCGGACAGCCCTGAAATATATAGAGCATTTGGATTTCTTTATGATTAAGCAATGCGGGTTCTGAAGGGTCTAACTTTCAGTTCCGATTGAACTGCGGGGCCCACAATATATCGAAACGAAGCTGACTCAGAGACCTACAAGTGGTGTTACAACTAAAGCTGTAACACATCAGCTTCAGGCCCAAAATCCATAGTTTAGGGCTTCAAATATTAGTTTGAGCTTTTTTCTTTTTTTTCACTTTTTTCTCTCTCCTTTTTCTCATTTTTTTCCATTTAAACCTCTTCGAGGGTCTAATATGATAATCGTAAGCTACCCAATTATCTCGGCTCCCTACAACTTCTCCTTTAGTAGATTTTCTATCTTTCATTAGGTCGTCAAGCATTAGATTGATTAGAAGTGAGAATCCCAGCTAAGAGTTGCTAGTCAAAGTCGGGAAGCTTTGAAAACCTCATCAAAGTGAGACGGTCGCTGTTGAGATTGACTGGTCTGGCCCTATCACGTGTCCCCTCTCCAATGAGAGTACACCTCTGAGAGCACTAGAAAATAATGCTTGGAATTCAAATGCATGTGTGAATGCATGAATGCATTAGTTTATGCTAGAAAGAATGAGAAAAGGGGCAAAGTGGACTTTCCTAAGTTTTTGGTTTCAGGGCATTTTTTTCTGTCATCGAGAGTTATCGGCCTTTGATTGTATCTCAAGTCAATGTCTGGTTCTTCATTGTGCTATTGAGGCCTTTTGGGACTTTCAGTGTGTGGATATTCACATTTTGGTGGTTCTGGTAAGCTTTGGAAGGACTCATGCAAGGATCCCACGCAGGTGGGTACAACGACCCACGCGCTTTGGTCAGGACCTACGTGTGTGGATGAGTTCCTTACCCACAAAGCTGGTGCCTATAAAAGGCCTTCTTTTCATAATTTTCTTCATCTTTCATCTTTTTTTTGGACTTCAAGTTTCTTCACTACAAAAACCATGCAAGGAGGTGAGGGCAATTTTGCGGACGTCCAAGATATCGATATTCACTTGGATGATTTGGGAGTTGAGCAGGCAGGTCAGGCAGCGGGTGGTATTGCGCATCAGAAGTCGGTGTTGGCTCATCGTACATGGCATAAAGTGATGAGGGGATATGAGGTTCCTCTCTTCTCAAACTTGAGGGAGCATGTCTGGCTGCTTCATCGGGAGTGAGTTAGTACTTTGAACTTGTTTTTTTTGTTGTTATTGTATTTTATTTTTTTAAGAGGTTTCCTCCCTTCAATGCTATATATTTTCCTTGTATGGTAAGATATAGAAAATTAGCACTAAAATTTCATAATTAATTAGATTATCTGAGAACTAGCATTTGTCATACTTCCCTTGTTAGGATTAGCTCCCTTACGCGTTTGGAGATATGTTTTGCTAGGATTTCACTTCCATTTATACTACATGCTAGGAATTGTTTACCATGTTTCCCATCCTAAAGGTATGATATTATTTTCCAACAAATAACAAGTAAACAGTAGTTACTGCTTCTCACAACACTTAGGTAGAAAAATTTTAACTTAGAATTTGCATTTTGCTGACTTCCCTTTTAGAGCCCGGTGACCCATTTGGTTTTACCTGGTAGCTTTACTAGAGTTAAGAAGCTCTATTGGAAGTTGCTCGGGGAGGTTTGAGATTAGGTTTGTGGTCTTAGGTTCGATGGCATTCTAGACGGTCTATTAGAGGGACCGAAGATGCTAAGGAGTTGTCAGGTGGCCATGACCACTCTAGTGGTGAGGTTGTTAGACACAACACACACCTTCCACTTCTAATTCAGGGAGATGATGATCACACCCTTCGACTTTTTTACTATTACTGTGTTCAGTTTTGGTGGTCAGCAAATCACTTTTGAGATTTCAGAGGATCGTACGGGGCAGTGCCACGATCTGTTGGGCTATCCCTCTGAGTTCATAGTCGGCTGGGGCAGTCTGATTTCTGACTATTGGTTGTGGTATGCTTCTGATGATGCTGCTAGAGATGGTACCCTCACCATTGAGAGAAGCACCTAGTGCTTCAACTTTTGCCTGATGAGCATGATGGCGTTCCCTAATGCGAACAACACTGGCGGCACTTGGTTGCTTCCTCTACTGTAAGACCTCAATGGTCTGAGAGGTTACAATTAGGTGTCCACTACCTATGGCCACCCCCTCTATAGCCTAGATGATGCTTATAGAGACAGTTCCTTGATTTGTAGCGTGCCATTGGTGGTTGATGTGAGTTGCTTTAGATGCTTTATTATTTTTTTTCCTTTTGTTTTAAGTGTACCATTCCTGATGTATCCTCCCCACATATTTGGGCCTTCAAGTTCCTTGTGTTAGCTCCTCCTGTCGTTGCTAGGATTCCCATGCTTTCCCATTTGGATTGCTCAGCCTTGGAGGGGCTCCGTGAAGTCTTTAGAGGCTACCCGCTCTGCTCTTGTTTATTTAACATTCGATCAGGTCAGTGCTTTCTTCTTTTTCTTTTCTTTTTTTTTTTGGATTTTCTATATTCTATTTCTGACAACTATTTCTAATTGCAGATACATCTCTGATGGTGGTGGGAGGGATACCCCACAACTTTCTCAATGGCGATGCAGGGAGCCAAGGAGATTATTGGCAGGTGAATATTATTCATGACATCTGTTGATCACGCTTGGTATCTTGGTGAGTGTGTGGCGAACTGGTTCTTAAGGCCTACCGTTCATCACGTTCCATGTCTTCCTCCATATGACATGTTATGGTGGGCCCTACTCTGGAGGACGCACTAGTTGGGACTGATCATAGGCTACATTTGGAGCCAGAGGGTGTCTCATATTGTTCCGCTTGCTCCTTTTGTGGGTGGTTCTTCTTCTTCTGTCCATCATGTATACATTATTCCTCTTTTTGTGTGTTGGTGTTTATACTGACTATCCTTGATTATAACTGCTTCTACTTATATTTGATAGCCTTATCCGATGACATGCAAGTATGCCATGATGATGCTACTTGAGCATACGAGGCTATTGCAAGAGTGGGATAAGACCATGTGTCATTAGGAGTCGGTATGCCAGCAGGAGTGTGCCTACTATCAGAGTGAGATTCAGAGGCTACAGGTCGAGCTGGAGGAGCTAAGGGTGTGTGGTGCTGGACCTAGCAGGAGAGGGTCTCCAGATGTCGGTGATGATGATGACGATGACGATGATGATGGCGAGGACGGGGCTGAGTCCTGATTTCCCTTCCCCTTTTGTTCTCTGATTGTGCTGATAGAAAATTTTGGACATTTTTGGGATTTAGTTTAGTGACAAACTATTTATGAGGTTTTTTTTGCTTTTTGATCTTTGCTTTTGTTGTGCTCTTCTTTGTCTATCTTTTTGTTTGCTTGTCATGCCTTCATAACAAAAGAAATGAAATAACAAATGGAATGAAATGGAAAGAATTTACAAAGGAAATGAATGTAATTACATCGTAGAAAGATGTGAATTCTATGATTTAAATTTTGCTTTTGCGATTAATATTGATTCAAGCATTTAGTTCTTTAACATGTGCAATTCTTGACAATATTTTCCTTTAGTACTTAACAGCATTTATTATAAGGATGGTTGCACATAGAATATTTCAAAATGACAGTACCTCTATCCTTAATTAGCCCTCTCGGGTTTTCTAACTAAGTATTTTGCCTCTTATTATTTTTCTATTTGTGTTTTTTATTGTTTTTTACGAATAATATCATTTGAAACGATCGATGTTGATCAATTTAAAGAACTCATTCCTGTTGACATCCATTAGCTTGACTGTGCCTTTCAAAAGGATAGTTTTATTCCCAATTAGGTCGGAACTTCCCTCTTAGATTTGATAGATTCTACTTAGCTTACCTCAATACTTAGTCTCTAACCTTGATGTCATGTTGTTTCACTCTTTTGTCGAAAGCTCTATCAAATCTTCTCTAGTACAACTGAGTGTGATAAAGTGTTTTCAACCTTTTACTGTTTATCAGATTCAACTGCGCTAGTCTTTAGTCTACCCACTTTGCCTCGTGTAAGTCTACTTCAACTATGACTTTGAGGGATTTCATTTCAACTTTGATTGGAAGCATGACTTCTGTCCCACATACTAATGAGAAATAGTTGCTCCCATGGATGTTCTCACTTTAGTATGGTATCCCTAAAGAGTAAATAGTAACTTACTGGCTCAATCATGGTGAGTTTTAATCATCTTTGAGAGGATCTTCTTGATGTTTTTGTTTGCTACTTCCAATACTTTATTAGCTTGATGTCTATAAGGCGACGACTTATAATGCTTTACCTTATATCTGTCAAGCATTGCTCGTACTTCTTCTTGAAACTGTCCCCCATTGCTTGAGATCGGATGGTGAGCAATTTTGTATCTGCAGAATAGATTCCTTTCCAAGAACTTGGCTACCTACTTTTCCCCTAGTTTGTTATAGGATTCAACTTCTAGTTACTTCATGAAGTAGTCAATAGGAACCAAGATGTATCTGTGTCCATTTGAGACTGTAGGATGAATCTCTCCTATGATGTTAAGTCCCCAAACTAAAAATGGCCAAGGGGAGGACAAAGTGTGTAACTCTGAGTGAGGCAAATGGCTGACGTCCCCATAAATCTGACACTTATGACATCTCTTGGTGAATTTGACACAACCCTCAACCATTGTCATCCAGAAGAACCCTTGCCTCATTATCTTCTTAGCTAGCATTGTGCCATTCATGTGCGGACCATAAACTCCTTCGTGAACATCTGTCACTACCTTCTTTGCTTTGTCCCCATCTAAATAGTCCAATTGCATCCCATCCGAAGTTCTCTCATACAGGATACCTTGATGAGATGTGAATTTTGCTGATAGCTTTCTGATGACTATCTTATCTTTCTCACTTGCATCTGCTGGGTATTCACGCTTGTCCAAATACTACTAAATGCCATAAAACTAAGGCTTTTGATCCACTTTCACTTCCATTACCCTTACATTCTTGTAACATGGCTGATTTGACTTTAGTAATACCAAATGCTTCATAGGCATAGTTGTTAGCCCATCCTGAACTAATGTTAACAAAGCTAAGGCGTCTGCCATCTGATTGTGGTTTCTGGGTTAGTGAAAAAATATGCATTTCTGAAATGACTGTCCCAAATGCCATAAATACTCCAGATATGGCTTCAAATATGGCTCTTTCATATTCCACTCACAAGTAACTTGACTGATTACTAGTATTGGGTGACCCAATATTTCCACTTCTATAACTTTCAAGGCTATCAATGCTTCCATTCCCATCACACATGCTTCACATTCTGCTTTATTATTTGTAACTCGAAATGCTAGCTTCTTTGCTATGGGAGTTACCTCATTCTTTGGGGTTAACATAGTTACTCCTATTCTTGTTCCTAACTGGTTTACTGCTTTATCAAAGTACAAGTGCCATCATTGGACTTCAATTGCCACAGTATGGTCATCTGAGAACTCAAGTTCTATTTCTTGGTCATCTGAAGTAAGGTTCAGTGCTAGAAACTGAGCTACTACTCTTCCTTTAATTGTCTTCTTAGTTAGATACTCAATATCGAATTTTATCAGTAACACCAGCCACTCGGTTAGTTTCCCAATTAGTGAATGTGCCTTAAACAGGTGTCCCATTGGATCTAACTTTGAAACAACTCAGATCCTATAAGACTGAAAGTTATGCCACAGTCTCCTCATAGTCTAAACCATTGCCAAACAAATATGCTTAACCTAACTATAGTTTTTCTCATAAGGCAACATGTTTCTACTTAAGTAGTAAATTGCTTGTTTAGCTCATACTTCTCCTTCCCGAGCTAGCATGGCTCCTATTGCACTATCTTCAATTGCCAGATACTAGATTAAGGGCTTTTCCATTTGTAGAGATCTCAGGATTGGTGGATTCATGAGATAGTCTTTGATTCTGTTGAAAGTAATCTGGCATTGTTCATTCCAAACCAAAAGCTGATCTTTTTTAAGTAGCTTGAATATTGGTTCACACATGTCTATCAATCTGGCTATGAATCTACTAATGAACTATAACTTTCTTAAGAATCCTTAGATTTCCTTCTTAGCCTTCAGTGTCAGCATCTCTCGGATTGCTATTACCTTATCTGGATAAACTTCAATTCCCCTCTAACTGACTATGTGTCCCAACATCTTCCCTGATGTTACCCCAAATACACACTTCTTAGGATTCAACTTGAGATTGTACTTGTCTACTTATTGAATGAACTTCTCTAATGTGGCTGGATGTTCTTCTAGAGTCTTCAATTTTACCATCTTGTCATCAATATAAACTTCTACCTCCTTGTGTATCATGTCATAAAACAATATTGTAGCCATCCTCTGATGGGTCGTGCCTGTGTTCTTTAAACTGAAAGGTATTACTCTGTAGTAATGAGTTCCTTATTCACTGATGAAGGCGATCTTGGCTTTGTCGATAATTGCCATAAGAATTTTTTTATACCTTAAAAACCCATCCACGAAGGAGTACATAGCACATGCGACAACATTATTAATCAGAACATCTATGTGGGATAGGGGAAATAATCTTTTAGGCATGCTTTGTTAAGATCCCTGTTGTCTACACAAATCCTTACTTTCCCATCCTTTTTAGGTACTTGTACCACATTAGCAAACAACTTTGGATAGTCTACCACTTTTAGGAACTTAGCCTTGATGTGCTTCTCTATATCCTCTTTTACCAAATGTGCCAATTCCGGTCTCAATCTTTGCAACTTCTATTTCACAAGTGTGTGTCCTTTTTTAAGTTAGAATATAGTGTTGAGTGATGTCCCTATCGATGCCAGGCATGTCGTTGTACATCCAAGTGAGTACTTTTGAGTATTTTGTTAATATTTTTTCTAATTCTCTCATTTCCATAGGGGTAACATCTTTTGAAATATGCAATATATGAGGATTTTCATCCGTGCCCATATTAAATGGTTTAGTGTTAATGGAATAAATGTCAAATATGCTCATGTAAGGTTCAATGAAATTCTCATCATTATCAAAAGACAAATCACACAAGCAAGCAAAATTAGATTTCATTACATCACACTTAGAGTTCAGTACATCAAAACATTCAAATAGATTGGTAATACAAATATCATCAGGAGAAAGTGCATCATCAAATAGAATGCCCTCTATACTGTACTCAATGAGAGTTGTAATGTCGGTATAGCTGGGAGCCTCAGTTTCCAAACTCACACTCTACAGAACCTGTTCAATCTCAGTAACATGGATGATTCCTTCCTCTTTGATATGATTCTATCCTTTTCCCACACTGTTAATCACATCAGCAAAGATCTTGAAACCCAATTTCTTGATCCCATTGCATTCCCATTCCTCAAGCTAACCTTAGTACTTAGAGAGGTCTTTGGAAATGAAAGTATCTTTCTTTCCCCTATCTATAGTTGGATCATACCCTAGTCCTTACATGCTAGTCTGTCCCTTGAAGTTAAGTAGTTTTGAGGTTCCATACTTCTTCTTTTTTAGCCCAGTTCTTGGTTCATAACTCATCTTCTTTATCATAACCATCACCTTTGGACTGACCCAGTCTTCATTGATCACTGATACTTGAAAGGCTGGAAGTGTCACATTCAAGCATGCAACCAGAATGTTAATCTCAGCTTCGATAGTGGCTACCTTTCCATCAAGTGGGAACTTGATCTTCTGGTGCAAAGTGAATGGTACTCCTCCTAGTAGATGAAACCAAGGTCTCCCTAGTAGTAGAGTAATTGTAGGTAGGATATCTAGCATTGTAAATTCCACAACAGATTTGATCTCTCCCACAGTAATGGTTTCCTTGAATGTTCCTACTACTTGCTTCTTAGAGTCAACATAAGCCCTAATTATCAAGTTGGATGCTTCAAATTCTTCAAACGGTATCCCAAACTTGTGAAGTAACCTAAGTGGATAGACATTAATGGTCGATCCATCATGAACCATAGTATATGATGTCTTATTAGCTCTCATGACCACTTGGATGAATATAGGCCTATTATGAGCTTTCCTTTCTAGTGGAAGATCATTATCAGAGAAAGAAATAACATTGCTGGGTTTTAGAATTAGTGAAGCTATCATATCCTTGGGATTGGTGTCTGAAGAGATCTTTATATCATCCAAGGTGTGTGCTAAAGCATTCCGGTGTTTGTTTGATGTCATCAAGAGATCAAAAATACTAACTTGAGCTTAGGTTTTTCTGAGTTGCTTTAAAATTGAAACTTCTTCTATTTGGGAAGTGGGTTTATTCTCTTTTATGGTAACTTCTTTGGCAACTTCTTTCCCTTTTATCATATCTTTCCAACAGGCTGACACAATCCCTCACTTCTTGTCATATGGTTAACTGATAGTTCCTCATCGAAGTCATACCATATGTTGATTCCTATCACCATGAATTGTAACAATCTTATCCTCTTCATCAAAATCCTCTCCCCATTCGAATGGTATAATGATCTATGTTTTGAGAACAATTGAAGGAGGGGCAGTGTACTTTGAAGTCAAACATTCTAGATGGTTATCCCAACAAATCCCTGACTTCTTTCTTTTCCTTAAGTTCTCCCTCTTCTTCGAATTAAGATGGCCCATTATCTTCAATAACCTCCCCAACTCTTCTTGCTGCTAACAGACTTTGCTTTCTTTGCATCATCATATAAGGTGTGTAAGTAGGAAGCATGGATATGTACTGGTAAGTAGAAGGATCTATCTCATCATCACTTGACCTGTAGACTAGGCCTCTAAAATCTTACTTTAGTATGGCTAACAATTCATTTTCTTCCCTTTTAAGTCTCTCCAACTTATTCTATGGAATTTCTTGAATAGAGTTCTTGACAAAGGATTTGGGCAATCCCGAAGAGAAGGCATAGGATGCTGGTGGTGGCATGTTCTGATAGTTGGATAAAGGGTTGGTCTTGACAATAGGCTATTTTCAGGATCTTTGATCTTGCTAGAGTCTATAAGGTCTTGGATTTAGTCTTTTAGGATGTACCGATCATCAGTTATATGGCCAAACATTTGGTGAAAATTGCAATAGAGGTTAGGATTGATATGGGGTGGTAATGGCGTCAATAGAGGTCTTGGTTCAATAGGTTTGAGGAGAAACTTTTGCTGAAGTCTTTTAATAAAGGTAGGTTGAAGTTTGAGTATCTATAGTTTTTTAAGGCATTGGCGGTTAGGTTTGTTTCAGTGGAACGAGTGTTTTGAGTAGGCTGTGCTAGCTTTCAGTAGGGTTTTTGAGTTGAGAAATATCTTCATCTTCAATTCTGATGCAATCTTGGTAGAGTGCTTTAAAGGTAGGGTAATGGACAAATAACATCTGTTTACAAAACTGGGGCAGGGCTTCTTTGATTAACATCTCTATATGTTCATCCTTCAAAGGTCTGTCCCTCATCAAGGCAGCTTTTCCTCTCCATTGAGCAATGTAGTCTGAGATACTCTCACTACTTTTCAATCTTGTAGTTTTTAAATCACATCTCATGGCATCCAACTGGGTGTTGTATTCATATTGCTTGATGAACTGCAATGTGAGAAGCATCTAGCCATTTTTTATTTCATCTTCCAAGTAAAAAAACCATGCTCTTGGCCCTTCTTCTAGTGAAGTGAAGAAAAACTTCACAATTTGTGATTCAGTCAATTTTTGGAAGCCATGAAAGTAGCATACTACCTGAAGTGAACTCGGAGATCCCTAGTACTGTTGAAATTAGTGAAGTTTAGGAGTGTGAAATCTTCAGGAAGTAGTTCATCCTTAAATAATAAAGGGTCGGTGTAGTTGCGGCTTCCTATAGCACTCATCTCATTCAGTGAGAACTCGAGCTGAGCCATCCTGCTAGCCAGTGTCTTGACCTCGTTGGATGGCTTGGACTTAGTTAGATTGATTAGTGGGGCAGTTGGCTAGGGAAGTGTCACTCTCATAGCCTGGTAGTAATCATCATCCTCAATGAACAGTCCCGGAGTGGGCACTTTCATTTTTGCTCTATCAATCTTTGCATTAACTAACCCATAATCTTCTTTATGTGCTTCTTTCTCGTGGATCATCTGTTCCATTGTGGCTTTCATCTCTTTCTTACGAAAGTTCGATAGGGTCCCATCACTCATTAGTTTTATGAGAGCATCTTTCAACTGTTCTTCCATCTTCTGAGCAATTATTTCTTGAGCTGAATCATTCATAGGAATGACAGGACTAGTACTGGCGCATTTAGTACCCTTGATGTTATAAGACTTTTGAGGAGCTATGTTTTTGCACAAGTATGTACGTTAGGATGATACAAGGGATGATGCATGCGTGCATGATGTGATGATTTCTACAAAAGAAAAGGGTTAGCATGTATGCATGGTGTGACAATTATAACGTTACTAATGTGGAAATCCAAAATGGCTGCAAAAAGATCGTGAGTTAGTACGTGGTGAAGTGTCCTACATGTATGTATGTATGCATGAGGAAATTAAGGAAAATAAAATGAGCAAATAGGGTTAGTATAAAACATGTAAAATGAAAAAACTAAGCACAAACAATCTCTCCTTCAAACCTTATTACTCCACACGGTAGAGAAATCTATCCTAGGTGGGTTTTTGAATCATAGCCATCGGGGAACTATGGTTCCACTCTCGGACTAGGCTGTTTCCATTCATGATAATTAGACTTAAGAGGTAAACTAAAGAGCAATGCCTAAATGTACTCAAGGTAACAACATGATGTCAATGAGAGGCCCAATTATCAGGTCTCACTTGATGTCTATGTCTCGTGCGTGCCCACGAGCGTATAGACTATAGTTAACACAAGGGATCTAAGTTTGTGTTCATTTCATCAACATTCAATGTGTTTACCAAAAGACATGAAAGTTTTATTCTATAGTTTACAATTTGACTCTTTCAGCATTAGTGTCCACAATCTAGTTAAATTCTTGATTCATCTACTTAATCTGATAAGGATAAATTGATGACTTCTATAGGTTCAATCATAAAAAGATGTCACTATTTGTTGGTCCTTATAGACTATCCAAACTAAGGTGTATGATTCTTGTAATTTCTTGTGCATCGAGCTTACATAAGGTAAATGAGGATCACACGAGTCTAAGCATGGACAGTTTATGAAGACTGACATCATGAAAATAAATGGTGGTAGGCACGAGAGATGTTATATTATTTATGAATATCATGTCAAATGTGCAACATCAAGACAAGGATAGCATGCAAGAGCTAGGCGGGATCCTAAGGGAGATTTCTACTAGTTTATCTATGTGAGCAGCGTCCAACTTACGACTTGGGCTCCTTTAGTGAGAATGCCCCCATATGACTAGGGGTATAGACTTCGGTCATAGAGTCTAGCATTCTTTTACGTACTAGAGAAAAATTGTGCCCTATTTTAGACTTGGGAGTCGGGCTGCGTCACTTTAAGCCCTACAACTTTTTTTGATTGAATAAAGGCTAGAGGTGATAATACCTATCTTCAACACCCTATGACTCAAGTGGAATTATAGTGGCAATGTTATTTAGTATTATCGAGGGTTTAGGGACCAAGGTACATGTGGTGAGTGTGATGATATGCATGTATGTTGTTGTGAAGGTGAATAAACAAGTTATGCATAATAAGAAACAGTCTTTCATTCATACCTCTCGAATCATGAATCCCCAATGGAGTCGCCAAAAACCTGCGATCAGTACTCGGGGGACCACAATCACGATAGGATCTGTGAGCTTATAGCGTTGGGGCACACAAGCTAATGGCGACCATCTACTAGATTTCTGTTTGTTATTAATTGTAGGAGGGTCTGCCTGATTAGGCCATGTAGATTTAGTGTCGCCACCTGACTTGAATCGGGAAGAAGTGAAGAACTCACTTCTATAACCAAAGAATCTAGGTTTGGGGGGGTAGAGTTACTTATCATGTTTCTTATTATGCATGTTGCTCATTTATTCACTACCTCACCCTAGTTTCAATTTTATGACGCATTTTACTACATACAAGCACTGGTCAGTTTAAATAAAATGCAGGATAATTAGATTAATGAGCATACATCAAATGATAATAAATAAGCAAGCATAAATTAAGTGAGTAAGCATGTAGCATGTAGCACGCAAGCATGCAAGGAATAATCAAAAGAAGCAAGCAAATAAACAAAATAAAAAAGGGGAAAAAAATTAAGGATTGCAACTCGAGAAAAAGCTTATTCTAGTAAATGCATCCGAAATAATAAAAAGGGGAATTGGGATTAAGGATTACATTGCCTTGAAAAAATGCCTATTCTATTAATTACATTAAGGAAAAAAAGGAAACAATATAAGCATATTCTAATAATCCTGCAAGAGAAAGGTTAGCTTTCACTTACTTGCAAGCACACATCACATATAGGACAATTTAATATATTCCATTCATTCACAATTGAAACAATAAATAAAGAAATAATTAAACGCATAAGCAAACAAGGATGCTAATGTATGCATGATGCAAGATTTTGGAATTTGGATACTTTAATGAGAAGTCATCATTTTTATTATTTAAAAATAAGATTTTTATGATGATGTAATTATAAAGGAATTAAAATGGAAAAGATACAAATAAAATAATAAAAGTTATAAAGATATTATTCTCACCATAAAAATATTATTGTTATGATGGAAATGATAAATTTATCAAAGGAAAGCTAACGGGGATAATAAATATGCGATAAAAATAATGATAATTCAAACAAAGTGATAAAATAATGATAAATTATTATTTTCACCATAAAGATGGGAACTTTATGATAAGAATAATAAATTTATCAAGGAAAGTGATAAAAATAATAAAAAATGCAATCAATATAATTAAAAATAATAAAATGGTATGGATGTCATTTCCACCATAAAAATATCTACTTTATGATAGAAATGACAATTTTAACCCTTGAAAGGCATAAAGACAACAAAAGTCGTAAAAATGCAACAAAATAATAAAAAATGCAAGAATATTATAAATAAATAAAAATTTAGAAATGAATAAATTGAAATGATAAAGATGATATTCTCACCATAAAAATGTGCACTTTATGATAGAAATACCAAATTTATCATAAAAGACATAAATATAACAAAAATATCAAAAAAGCAATAAAAATATTAAAAATGTAGAGTTAAATATGTAAATAAATAAAATGACAAAAATAAAAATATTAAAATGATAAAGATGGTATTTTTACCATAAAAATGTGGACTTTATGATAAAAATACCAAATTTACCACAAAAAGCATAAAAGCAATAAAAATTGCAAAAATAATAGGGGAAATTACAGAAAAAATCCCAACCTTTTAGGGTACTTTCAAATAAAATCCTATTCAAATTTTTCTTTCAAATATAACCACAACCTTTGAAATGTTATCAAAAAAAGCCCTCCTTGGATGATTGTACTGGTGACAGGAGATGAAACTGTTTTTTATGATTATACAGGTAACAAGAGATGAAACCGATGCATTTGCCCCCAAATTGATATTTTATGCCCTCCAATTGAGTGTTTCATTTTGGATTAGTAGACTATTTAGACAGATAAAAGTGCAATTAAGTAATTATAAGAAAAAAACTCAGCATACTAGGTATATGAAATTTCAACTTAGCATACTAGGTATATGAAATTTCAACAAAAAACTCAGCATTACCAGTACAGTCATCCAAGGAGGGCTTTTTTTTTATAACATTTCAAAGGATGTGGATATATTTGAAAGAAAAAAAATTATATAGGGTTTTATTTGAAAGTACCCCTAAAGGTTGGGATTTTTTATGTAATATCCCCAAAATAATATAAAAATAATAAAAATGTTGGTATATTAATAAAAATAAATAAAAATACAGAAATGAATAATTTTAAATGATAAAGGTTATATTTCTACCATAACAATGTAAGCTTTATGATAAAAATACCATATTTATTATAAAAGGTATAAATGCAATAAAAATTGTAAAAAGCACTAAAAAGGGTAAAAATGTAGAGATGAATACATAAATAAATAAAAATGACAGCAACAAATATATAAAAATAATAAATATGATATTTTTACTATAAAAATGTGAACTTTATGATAAAAATACCAAATTTACTATAAAAAGTATAAAATCAACAAAAATAGGAAAAAGACAATAAAAATTTGATAAAGTGCATAAATAAATAAATAAATATGGCAGAAATAAAATAATAGGAATAATAAAGTTGACATTTTTACCATAAAAATGTGAACTTTATGATACAAGAGCCAAATTTATCATAAAAGGCATAAATGCAATAAAAATTGCAAAAAGCACTAAAAAGGGTAAAAATGGAGAAATAAATACATAAATAAATAAATATGGCAGAAATAAAATAATAAAAATAATAAAGTTGGCATTTTTAACA
>CATIWM010021911.1:0-11993 GCA_949671775.1 Mallotus repandus | reverse complement strand
ACATCTGCTAATCATATGGACCGGCAGTGCACTGCACTCATGGTTTGATTTGATCTGACTAATGCCATGTGTTTTGGATCTGTGAACTAGAGACAGGAATATTTTTATATGTGACATAGGCTTTTTGGCACTCTATGTTTTGAACTGTTGATGTCCGCGTAAAGAATTATCGGCCATACCTTTAATCCCATAACAACTCTTTTGTAGCCCTCAATTTTGGATCCAGAAAGCACCATTTTTTGTTACGAGCTAGCAATTGGAATTGTTGTCCTTGTAATTTTGCATAAGCAATTTTTATCCGTTTCAAATATTCTTTAATAATTAAATTTAAAATAAATATTTTCAATATTTTATTTTTGATAAATAAAAATATATGATATATTTATATATATACGTTAAATATACTCACTAAATATAATACATTCAAAATAAGTAAAAAATTTTCTATAAATAATGCTATGCAAAAGCCTCATACCACATGACATAACTATTATGAGTTAAAGGAATATTTAAAATTGTGTCTTAGTTATTTTTATAGTAACCTACTTCTCATATATATTTGGTAAATTTAATATATTTTATCAATTCTTTTTTTTTAAATTATTTTTTTCAAGAAAAAAAAAAAGACCCAAATCAGAAGTGTACCAAGGCATCCTAGCTAGGCTAGCACCCACATCATCTAAGAGACCTCAACATTTATTAATAAATAAAAATAATTATCCAATACAAATCAACGCTTTTAAGGGCAATAAAACCAAAAGGTAAAAGCTATCTAAACCTGTAACACTCTTTGCCCATAGCATAATTACACATGAAAGAATGACAATTAGAAGGATAAGTAGACCACCATTGAATAGAAGGAAGATCAATAGCTTTAAACGAAAGATGATCAGCAACAGGGTTGCCTTCTCTGTAAACATGACTAACGTGAATTTGGCGATGCTGAAGAATCCAAAGACAATGCTGCGAGTCACTTCGAAGCTTCCAGGGGACATCAAGACTACGATCATGTAGGAGCTGAACCACATAACTAGAATCACATTCATTCCAAATGGAAGCAAAGCAAAATAGATGAATTTTGGAGACTGCAATGATAACAGTAGATAATTCAGCTTCAAAGGCAAAGCAGCAAAGGAAGTTAATGTGGTTCCTTTATGGTTCCAAAAAACCCCGCCTGCTCCTGAAAGCCCTGTAGCTCCGTCTGTGTTGATTTTAATCCAACCCTGAGGAGGTTTCACTCAAATAACAGGTATAATCGAAGGAGCATGCTGACTAATAGAAGCAACTCTCAAGCGCTGGAGAATGGTCAAATCTGTTTATGAATTATTCATTTTGCCAAACTTAAAGATTTCGGTTAATTTAATGGAGCAACAACTGTGACGAATCACTATAGAAATACCAAGGACATTATTTTGGAAAGCGATGTTGTTGCGCACAAACTAGATAGAGTGCATAGCAGACATAAAACCAACACGCCACAAAGCCAAAACTTGAGATGAAAAATGCATAGACCAAGCATTACGAAAAAGAACAACAAAGGTGGCAGAAAGATCAAGGCGAACCTCAAAAAGACTTCCAAGAGAAGTCCAAACAGCAACAACAAAGGGACATTTCGTGAAAATATGATCAATGGTCTCAAAAGCCGACATGCAAAACCTACAGTGAGAGACAATGGTAAGACCTTTGTGCTGCAAAACATCATCAGTGGGGAGGCATTGATGAATGATACGCCAAAGCAGAAGAGAGTGCGATGGGGAAGATAATGGCGCCAAACAGATTTACCCCAATCAACTTTTGGTTGATGCACACGAAAAAGATCATAAGCAACTTTAGAACTAAATTTCCCATTTGGAGAAGGAAGAAAAACAAATTCATCATGGTCCAAAATAGAAGGACAAGATTTTAAGATATCCACTGCAATCTTTGGAAAAGAATTTTGAAAATTCATGGGTAAATGCCATTGGCCACAAAAAAAAAAATTTTGAGATCTTAGCTTGGAGATGCTTACGAATATGCGCAGGAATATTTAACACATTAGCAATAGGGTATCCAAGCCAGTTGGCATTCCAAAAATTCAAACTAGAATAAGAACTAATGCACCGTTGAGAATTAAGTCGAATGGAGGACTCACAAGATTTTATAGAGGACTAAATCAGAGAGAATATATGATAAGGCCGAGGGGAGCCAAATCCAGTGTAGAATTTGCTTCTCAACAAATCAAACACAAAAGAACCATCAGAACAAACACACCAAGCCAATTTGCTAAGAAGAGCTGAGTTTATAACATGAAGGCGACGAAGACCGAGACCGCTTTATCTTTAAGAGCACAGCACACATCCCATTTCACTATAACTAACTTTTTGGAAAGAATAAAACCTGTCCAAATGAAATTTCTAATTGCTTTCTCCATACACTTAAACAAAGTGGAGGGCCATTTATAAATCATAAATGAGTGCAGGAATGAGCCATAGATCATCGAAGAAACCAGAGCAATTCTACCCGCTATACAAAGAGAATTACCTTTCTAGTTGCCAAATTTTGAGAGCACTTTATTAGCCAAAGGTTGAAGCTAAATTTTTTTAGGAGCTCTAGAAAACAAGGGAACCCCAAGATAATTAAATGGAAGAGATCTGAGCTTTATAGCCACAAGAGATCTAAACATCTCAACTCGGGAAAGGGGAAGATATCGACCAAAAATCACTTTTGATTTGTGCTAATTGACAATCTGACCAGAAAGAGCACCATAATTGTCAAAAAGAGTATAAATAGTACGAATATTTTTCTAGAAGCCTGACAAAATATCAATATATCATTTGCATATAATAAGTGAGTAGGGCAAGAAACTCTACCAGAAGCCCGCATTGGCAAAAGATAATTATTCTCACGTAATTAAACGAGCTTTTTATTTAAATAATCTTCAGCCAGATAGAAAATTAAAGGAGAAAGAGGATCTCCCTAGCGAACTCCATGAGAACAGGAAAAGAAACTTTTGGGAGTGCCATTAATAAGAACAGAAAGTCTAGCAGAATGCAGAATACTCTGAATCCAACAACAAAACTAATCAGAAAACCCAAAACTGCACAAAACAACATCAATAAAGTCCCAACCAAGGAATCAAATGCTTTAGTAATGTTGATTTTTAGTGCCATGGTGCTTCCAAAACATCTAGAATTGAGAATATTAATATTCTTAGAGGCAGCAACAATACAGTCTTCAGTATGTCGGCCTTGCAAGAAACCAAATTGGTTAGGGACAACAATTTGTGCAGCTACAGAAGCTAACCTATCCGCCAAAATTTTAGAAATAATTTTGAAGAGAAAATTTCCCATTATAATAGGCCGGAATTTATCCAAAGAAACAGCACCGAAAATTTTAGAAACAAGGATCATATTATTAGAATTAAATCTACCAATAATATTCCCTGAAATTAAAAAACTGTGAACAATACTACAGACATCAACGCCAATAATATGCGAACAATGCTTATAAAAATAGCTAGAAAACCCACCATGACCTGGAGCACTGTTACGATCCATAGCAAAAATAATATTTTTGACGTCAAGATCAGAAGGAACCTGACAAAACATTCAATTTTACATCGAAGTAACCAGACTAGGGACCATAAGAGGAATATCAAAAAAATCCTTCATTACTGAATTAGGCGATGAATACAACAAAGGGGAAAAATAATCAATAATGTGCTGCTCTATAATGTTGGGATCATAAACCAAATTACCATTCATCTCTAAACAATAAATCCTAGACTGAGGACGACGCTGAGCTAACAATTCATGATAGAACTTAGAGTTTTTATCACCATGTTCCAACCACTTAATTCTGCTTTGTTCCTTAAGTACTGCCTCTGATTTTTAAAATGAGAATTCAATTGAGAATGCACCAAAACTTCATGAGAATGGAGCTCTTCAGAAAAGCCAGAAACTTCAATATTAGACTGAATTTGCAAAAGTTCTTGCTTAGAAGAAGAAGTGGCTTGATCCACATTACCAAAAGTATCTCTATGCCATGACCTTAAAAAGGTCCTTAAAAGCTTGAGCTTCCTCAAAATAACCAACATTGGATGACCCGAAATCATAGAAGAATTCTAGAAGGAAGAAACCACATCAATAAAATTAGGGTGAGAGACCCAGATTGAGACAAAATGGAAAGGCTTAGCCCCTGACATTTGAAAATGCTTACAAGAGAGTAGAATTGGGTTATGATCAGAGTGATGGCACGCTAAAGCAAGACAATCTATATGATTCCAATTCTGCAGAGAATAATCATTGACAAATGCACGGACCAAGCGAATGTCCACACGATTAACACCCTTGCGATTATTAGTCCAAGTAAGTTTAGCCCCTTTGGTATCAAGACAAGTGAGATGACAGTCATTAGCAGTTGAAAGAAATTCATAAAAGGACCTCGCTGAAGGAGGACGACCCATTTTTTTCATGAGCACCAAAATAGGCATTAAAGTCTCCAATAACAAACTAATTACTAGAACATAAAGTGGAATCTCTGAGTAAATCACTCCAAAGTCTGCGATGGCCAGCAGATAAAATATTAGCATAAACACAAGTAATGTAATTGATCATATTACCTTTGTCAAAAGAAATGGTAACATGCTGGTCTGAACTTGCTAGCATAGAAATATTGCTGGCTCTTATGGAGGAAGAGACCAAAATCCATGGAGAAGGAATAGCTAAACCATTGTCAGAAACATAAGAATAACCCAAGCTATGCCAAAAAAAATGGAATATTAGAGAAAAGAATTTTAGGCTCCGCAAGACACAAAACATTAGGCTTATGAGAATGACAAAAATTAAAAAGACTGTGTTAGGTATCGACATTACCCAACCCCCTACAATTCCAATACAGAATATTTATTGAGAGGATTTTTGGGAAGCCTTGGTTGTAGGGCGATTACCTGTCAACTTAATTGCAGCTGCTTTCTTTTTCATTTTCTTACTTGAAACAGATTGCCAAGAACCTTCTTGGTCTATTTGGTCAGCCTATGATTTCTAACACACCAAATCTATCTCCTTAGAGATTGTTGGATTTAATTTAAAAGAAGGGTCATTATTAAGAGTTTTCTCACCCTCTTGTTGGTCATCCGAAACAACTTTTCCCTCTGGAACATAAACGTCGATATGAGACTCGTTAAGACCTTACTGTTAATTCTCCGCTAAAGAACCAGAAGCATGAACGATTGCATTGTTAGGAGCAGTGGCAAAAACAGCTAAGCTTTGCACCAGAGATGAAGAATCTTTATCTTGAACATCAGATTGTAGTCTATCAAAAATGTTGGCAGTTGGGACAACATGATGTTGCGACGCGACTAGTTTCCAAACCCTTCTAGTTCGGGAGCGACCCCTAGATTGATCTTTCTTGGCAACATGCATTTCAGCTTTAGGCTTAGAATTCCAATGGTATGAAGAAGAGTCATGCCTGATGGAATTACAAGTGCAGTAGAATAAGGGAAGATTCTCGTAATAGACTTCAATGTCCATTAATTGTCCTTCACAATCTAACGTGATATGATATTAAATGAGTGAGGATAAATCCACATCAATAAGGACTCTCGCATAATGGCTAAAGTCGCCTTCCAACGTAGCTCTATCAATGCGAAGAGGAATCCCAATCTTCCTAGCTATGTCTGACAAGAGCTGTGCATCCCATAATTCCCAAGGGAGATGATAGAACCGAACCCACAATTGAGTAGTGGATGATTTCTCCTTATACGGATCAAAACCCAAAACCCATCTTTGCAACAGAAGAATTCCAGGTTTGAGAAGAATTGAGCCACGGCCCCAAACAGTGTCTTTATCTTGCGCAGAAGATAACAAAACCTGGTAGAATCCTCTTCCAAGAGAAATAAGACGCTAGTTTTTTATTCCTAAAATTGACATTAATTTTTCTTTCAACTTAAGGAGAGCCCAAGGAGAGTCTATTTTATTCAAGACGATTCGAGCAATCAAGGAATGCTTACAGAGATCAACCCGTTTTTGATAGATCTTGGAGTCGATCTTAACGGAATGGTATGAGCCTGAAATCCGAACAAAGGCTATCGTCGAAGGGACAATTATTGATTGGCCAACAATTGATGCAAAGGATTTCTTATGAATATTGTCCATAATAGGAGAAATAGGGTTTAATGTAACGTGATTCGTACTGCATGGAATGCCAAAATTTTTCTCAGAGAAAAGGTCTGCATGACTGTAGTGATCGGCAAGGATGCCAGCTGCCTGAGAGTTAGGGTTCGGCGGTATAAGAGAAAAGTTTCAACAAAATGTTTGGTTTAAAAAAAATATCATAGAAATACCAATTAATGTTGCTCATATATGAAACGTAGATCATAACATGCTAAATCAAAGAATGAACCTTTTTATGAATCATTGAAAATAATGTTTTCCTCAAGTTTAATGAAATTATAATTGAAATTATAAACAAGGAACTAAAACTAAAATAATTTTAATTATAATTATTTATGCGAATTACATTCACGAAATATCATAAGAACAATAATTCAGGTTTTGCAGTTATTCACTACAAAAAAATAGCAATTTAGCGATGGATTTTAGTGACGAAATTAAATTCCGTCGCAAAATAGCGACAGATATCAGATTCCGTTGCTAAATTAGCGACGGATTCTATATTCCATCGCTATCGTCAATTATTTATTTTTTAAAAAATTAATATGTTAAATATAGCGACAAATTTCAAAATTCGTTGCTAATTTAGCAACGGATTCTATATTCCGTCGTTATCGTCAATTAATTTATTTTTTTGTAAAATTAATATATTAAATATAGCGATGGATTTCAAAATTTGTCGCTATTTTATTCACTTTTTTTATCATCATGTAAACTATTTATATTTTTTAAATTTTGGTGCCATTCAATAATTGTGTGATTAATTGTTCATTTAATTACTATTATTTTTAAAAATATTCTAGTTTACATATTAATATTATTTATCGTCAAATTTTTATACTTACCTTTTTCTTACAATTAATAAAACTTTTAAAATTCAATTTAAAAATATCTTATATTAAATTTATTATACAATATTTGATAGGCCACATTTATATTTTTAACAATATTTTTACTTTAATAATACATTAACTTGATTTTAATATTTTTATAATATTTGATAGGCTAATATTCAATTCCTTTATTTTTTTAAATTAGTAGATTAAATTTTAAAAAAATTAAAAAATAACGACAAAATTTAAAATCGATCGCTAAGTTATTCAATTTTTTTATAAACTTGTAAACTATTTATTTTTTTTTTATTTTTGATTTGATTCAATAATTTTATGATAAATTGTTCATTCAATTAAATTTTTTAAAAATATTTTAGTATACATATTAATATTTTAGTATAATTTTAATGAATATATAAATATTATATTATACTAATTAAATATATAAATACTATGTAATACTAATAAAATATGAAATAAAAAGCTTCACCGTCTCGTACCAGTCATTGCAGATCGCACCACTCCATCGCAGAGTGCTCGTTGGTCTGTCCTGAACTAGAAAGCAGAAACTGCAGAAAGTGGGAGGCTTCACCGATCTTGAACTTCGGGCTTGTCAAGCTTCATTACAGGTACTTAATTCTGCCATTTTTATGATGGATTTTTATTGAATGATTTATTTGGGTTATGATTCTTGCGTGTATTTTGATTGAATGATTTATTTTATTTTGTTCTGTCGCCAATTTTTGTTTTGATTGAATGATTCATTTGCCCTTGTCATGCACTAGATTCAGGGCATTTCTTACTCTTGTTAAGAATTTAAGATCATCTAAGAGATGAATACTAACAAGCCTTTTTGTTAAGTAATCCTATGGTTGGTTATTTTCCTTTGAATGCAGATGTTTTATCATGAGAGTCCTGATTGCTGCTGCTTGGTTTCTATAGGCTTCGCAATTTTTAGATTCTAATTCCACATCTGTGTATGGCTCATCCATCTCTGCCTGATTTAACCATTCTGGAACTTTTTTATATGTGTGTGTGTTTATTAATCTTACCAGCAATGGGTAGAGAAAGATTTGGGGATGATCATGCGTCAAGAACTGATTACCATTTCTCTCTATACAATGGGTGATGAGTATGAAGGTAGCTAGCTCTGCTGCTTACCATTTTTCTGTGTGTTTTTTGTTTGTTTCGTTCTGCTGAGAAAATTCCAGAAATTAAAGGAATAAAATTTATAATTCATTAATTTTACTTTGCTCAATTGTTGTAGTGAATTGCTTACTTTTTGCTTTGCATCTAACTTGTGCATCAAAATTAATTACATACCTTCACTAGGAACTCATTAAAAGAAATTTCTTATTTCACCCGATCACATAATTACTCAATTTCAATATTTTCATTTTATTCTAATGATATAATTTAATTTATTGAGCTTGAATTCATTATTTCTTATGTTATGATCAGCAGAACTTACATGAAATTTCCTTCAAAAACAACAAATTTTCAATCATATGGTATTGTATTACTCATAATATATCTAACCATTCTATCAATACTTTTTATTCAAATTATTTTGCCTTTAACGTCTGATTCGTAATTATAAATTTTGTTTTACACTATATTATTATTATTTTTTTTCAATTTACTTTGATATCTTAGCATGATCGTGATCACCACTCTTAAAATTTCAGCAGTTAAAGCATTATCAAACTGATTTTCTTGCTGTCATGTAGCTTAATTAGTTCTTAAGAGGAAGGGCCTTTATGGATAGAACCCTCGATTTAAGTTTTAAGTTTTTTTGTAAATTCATGTTCTGTTCTTTGTAATTTTCCCAATTAATTGAAGCCATTTGAAGTTACAAACCTATAAAACTCTCCTCTTTATTGTGTTTTTTTGTGCTGTTACTGTTTTTGTTAAAAATTGCATTTTACAATTGAGTAAAATGTGTTGTAGGTACTGTTGATTCTGTGAACTGATTGCTATAACTATGAAAAGGAAGGCTAGCAGTTCTACCTAGCTGCTGCTCCTTTCTTAAAAGTAACATGGATTGGCTCTGGAACTCCTTTGGCATTGTGGGGGCTCTTGGAATGTTCATTTTTTATTCTTTATGTACCTTGTTTATTTCATCAGGAGAAGCGGAGCTGTTTCCTACATAATCTTCATCCGTTGCAAACTGAAATTGTTCAGGGAAGACAACTGCAATGGTACGGTTGGCACTTTGCATATCTTTCAACGGCTGATCATATGCTCGATATGCGCGGTATGCTTCTTCCACTTGAGCTCTAAGCTTTGGCCTCTTTCTGTAGTACATCTCAGCCATTGTTTATTGGAGCAAAAAGTAACTTATAATTCTGATTTGTTTATTAATTCGACATGCATTCATGGTTATATTTAGATTTGGTTCTTCTTTATTTTTTTGCATCTGAGTATAAGCTATTTTGCTAGGAAGCATAATTAATTCCCACCAAAAAGGAGTCTAGTTAAAGGGGATGATGTTTAATCTACTCAACAAAACCCAAAAATCTTTTTTGGAAAAAGATTGAAGCTTTTACTTATAAATCTTTGGTTGGCCAGAAATGGCAGGAGGAGTGAACACGAAGATTTCAGGTGGGTTTTCTCTCTTTTCTTGTTCTCTTCTTTAATTTCATGCGGTTCAGTGTTTCTTGTTAATATTTTTTAGAAGGAAGTTGCTATTTTGGCTTTATTTGGGTGGTGATTTGATATATAATCTGATGTTGCTTGCTGAGATGAAATTTTTATCAGGAACATATGATTTTTTTTTTTTGTATTCTTGGATCGTAGATGTGGCAAAAGTAGAAACTTAATTGAATTCAAAGAACTAGAGTAATATAATTCATTTTAGTGTTGTGTTGTTAATTGATCCGAGTACAAGAAAGTAAGCATAATTAATTCCCACCAAAAAGGAGTATAGGGAAAGGGGATGATGTTTGATTGTATGGTTCAATAGCAGTGAATCCAATAAAAAGATTATGACTATAAGTTTACTTATAGTTAATTTTATTTCTTCAATTTCACAACTTTAATGAATTAATTATTATTGCCTCCCTTTTCTAATCATATGATGATGGCAAGATGATGAAGGAAGTGGGTCCATACTGAACTCGGACTTCAAAATTATCTATTTCCTTCTTGCATCTGACCATTGTTTTGGTTTCTTGCACCAACATAAATAATATATTTCCTTTCATGATCTGCCTTGCAGCGTGATGGGAGTGCTCTAGCTGTGCTTTGTAGGAGCAGGCCAATTCCTTTTGGTGACAAAGATGATTTTAAGGAATGAGAAGTGCTGGCCTTTCACTTCTTGTTTTGTGTTATTGTTAGACACTGATATTTTTTAACTTTACACCAGATCATTAGGACTAATTATGATTTCTAGTTTTTTTTATTGTAAAGATAATAGTGAACTTAACTTATTTGTAAGGATTTTTTTTTCAAAAATGTATTAAATTTATAGTTATTTTGCAATAAATGTGTACTTTATATATTTTAATGTCTATTTTTTAAAATTTATTATTATAAAATAACAAAAAATTGAATGATATACAATCCATAAAATCCATTGCTAATGTGAAGGTTTTATTATATTTAAATCCATTGCTGAATTTAGTGATGGATTTGGAATTTCCATCGCTAATTTTATCGACGGAAATTCAAAATCCATCACTAAGAGATTTAGCGACGAATTTTCCTGTTTTAGCGATGAAAAATTCGTCGCTAAAATGCCTGTTTCTTGTAGTGATCAATCACCAAACCAAAATCAATACATTTTTGCAATGCATAATTAAATTTTAGATAATTGCCTGAATACGAGACACCTTTGTAATGCTTCAAAGATAGAAATATCTTCATTTGTTCCAGGATCAGATTATTTAAAATAATCTTATTTTTTAACAACTGAGAGTTCAAGGGGGTAATAGAGAATCAAACTCATAACCTCACATAAAAAACAATTTTAGATAGTTTATTCATGCGAAGAGTTGTGGAGTAAAGGAAGTAATTGGAGCGGATAAGTTACCTGTGTTGGAGAGGCTGAGTGATGATGGATTGGAGACTGTGAGCCATGGTTGGGATGAAAGAGTTGGTGATGAAGTAGAACTACTAGAGTGTAGCTTGGATGGAAACAAACTCTCATCAAAGGATATATGTCTAGCAACATAAATTTTATCTTTATAAATATCCAAGCACAAATGCCTATGATGAGTAGGAGAATAACCAAGATAAACACATGTTTGAGTTCTAAATGAAAACTTATGTTTATTGTAAGGTCGTAATAATGGGAAAGCAGAAAATCCGAAAATTCGGATGTCATTGTATTTGGGTGATTTGTTGTACAATAATTCAAAGGGAGTGAAATTATGAACAACTTTACTTGGCATATAATTTATTAATTGCACACTTGTTTGAAAAGTATAAGGCCAAAACCGAAAAGGGATGTGAGCATGAGCCAATAAAGTAAGACCATTATCAATAATGTGTCTATTTTTCTTTCTGAAATTCCATTTTGCTCATGTGTGTATGAGCATGCAATTCGATGAACTATGCCTGTCTGTTTAAAATAAGAATTGAGTTTTTGAAATTCTCCACCTCAATCTGAATGAAAAGCCTTTATTTGCAAATTAAATTGACGATTAATCAAGGCTTCAAATTCTTTAAACATGGAGAAGACTTGGCTTTTATTTTTAAGAAAATAAATCCATATAAAACGCGTAAAATCATCAACAAATAAAACAAAATATTTGTAACCTAAATTTAATAAAATGGGAGCAGGGCCCCAAACATCTAAATGAACAATATCAAAAGGTTGCTAACTAGTATGTTGAACAAATACTAAAGGTATTCTAGCCAATTTTCCTAATTTACAAGAATGACAAATCAATTTAGAAGAAGAATTAGAATAAGATAATTTATTATTGGCAATTATTGATGAAACAATAGACACTTGAGGATGACCTAAGTGAGCATGCCAATCAGCAAAAGAGAGTAAGGCACT
>CATIWM010021883.1:0-14603 GCA_949671775.1 Mallotus repandus | reverse complement strand
GTAGCCCTACCACGCAGCCTTGTTGCCACCAAGGGCACACGTTTATTTTCAGGGACATCCTTAAAATCTAGAATTTCCTCAACCGTAGCAAGCCAATCAAGAAAATCTTCAGGGCGCAGGCTGCCATGGAATTCTAGAATTTCAGTGCGTATACCAGCCTCCCATCATCTACGATCATCATTATTCACAGCAGCCCTAGGTCGCCTGTGTGGTACCTCTTCCTCATACTCCTCCTCTTCCTCGTCTACCTCTTTAGCCGCAGGTGGCCTGCGACAATTTTGGTTACCCAGAATTGTAGCCATCCGATCTATCAATTGCTCAACCACTTGGTCCATTCGTTTATCAATCATCTTCTGAAGCCGTAGTTCCATGTCCCTCTAATACACCTCCTGCACATGCTGGTTTCTCCTAGGCGGCATGATCTCTGGATCGATGCTTTGATACCACCTGATGTAGCGGAAGGTAAATAATTACAAAAATCATTGATTCTCAAGAATACCGATATGCAATCATCAAACCCCTATTGATTTTATCGAATTCTAGGGAATTTAGGAAAATAAAGTCTGTAATTTTATTAGAAATCAAAGCCGTCCCAAAAATAAGGCGTAAATAAGCTTATATACCAAAACTAAACCCTAAATAAACTCGTAATAAAAATAGGTAAAATTACTAAAATAGAAAAACAACATTTAGAAGGCCCAAACGTGCGAATTTGGCCAAAATTCATAGGGCATCACAAGCAAAGCTTGTGACTTTGAATCGGTGGCCCATTTCCACCCAAAATAGTCACCGAAAACACTGAAATCCGACACTCAAAACTTCACTTTATTTATGAAACTGCCACTACCGAACTTTGTCCAATTTCTCCAAGAACTCCAAAGCTTGCTCCTAGACGACATCAGTTTGTTGAGCAGAATTCTTGGCCTGAACTAGTACCTGATCTGCAGTCTGCAATTTAGAATAGTAATCTCCTTAACAATAATGCACATTGTTAGTGGAATGCTATTAATGCCCTCATAGTTCTCCGTGCACTTGTCAGACCTTTCCAGGTACTTATTATGTAATGTTGCTAAGTCAATATATATAATGATTAAAATTAATTTCTCTTTGTTTCATGCTTGATTCATGGTTATCATTGGCAGTATTTTCTAAACCCTGAAGTTGCTAAGGAGCCAGTGCCGCCACTGTTAGAGCTAATTATAAAAGAAATTCTTGTCCCCATCTTAGCTGTATTCCATCACCTCATTGAGGAGGTTGTGTTCTTTTAGTTCTTTGTGCTTATATGTTCACAATCAAGAGTGGTCCATTTTATGTTGGCTTCTATAATGATGGATTTTGTGATATATGAAATAGGCATTATCTACTTATGGAAGGACAGAGATGGAAGTTGAGAAGATCCTTCTCATTATATGCAAATGCATACATTTCAATGTGAGCCAATTTTTTTATGAGTTGAAAAATCATATTTAATTATTCATTTTCTTAGATATTCTTTTTTGGTAGGAACAAGATGTATTTGGATTTGATGATGGCAAAAGGGCATCCTTACTCTAAATGAATTTCTCTGTAAAGGAAGTTGACTTTGCAATGGAAAAGCTTGGTTTGTAAAAGTATAAAAAATTTTAGTTTGGTGGAAAAATACACTGTTCTGGAAGATTCTTGCTATGGATGAGTTGACATTCTGTACTAAAGAAGAATACTTTTTGGGTGAATTGTTGTTCTTTATTACAAAAGAATAATTTTGGGTTCACCATTTCACCTTATGATCATACCTAAAATTTTCTTCCTAACAAGTAGTTAGAACATTATCCTATCGGCTAGGAAATGGATGTATTTCTAGATGTTTAATTAAATATTCTGTATTGATATTAATTGAAAGCAACTGCTTAGGTTTTCAACGGTGGAACAAAATCCATTGTTAAGCTTCAATATTGAGTGTGCAGGAGTGCACCAAAACAGTGTCAGGCACTACACCCCAGCACAAAGAAATAAACCGTAAAAGAAAAATGGCGATTTCCTCAGTCCTCCACTGGTTCCAATTCCTTCACCTAAGTACAGTCTAAATCTGGATAGCGACCAACCACTTCTTTAGCAAACTGGTCTTTAGCATCTTGATACATGGACAAAGATTCCTCCACCATTTTTTCCATCTCGCTATTTAAGTCAACAATAGCCTTTCAATTCACCTTTGACACCTCGCCATGTGCATGCTTCAGCTCCTCCTCCTTGCGAGTCAGATCTTGAACCCTATCTCGCTCTACAGCAAGTTAGCCCTCCAGCACAAAGATTTTCTCTTGATACCCCTTTGCCGCATCCCTAGGTCCTTAGCATGTCTATCCCACAAATGGACTAGCTCCAGAACAGCACCTGTAGTGCAAAAATGCCAGGTAGAGACTTCTTTATACAGTGCCATCAACCTTTCATCCACCATCAGCAAAAACTCCAATAACTACATAAAATAGCAACCACCAAAATATCAGTATGAAAACAACTAATCAAAATTAACAAGAAGAAATTAGCATATCACCTGTAAAGTAGAAAGGTAAGAAAACTGCCTTAAGTCCAAATCAGAAGCAACAACTCTACGAAGATCTTTATCCCCATGAAGATGACATGCTCTAGCTAAATCCGCTCTAACATCGGTAGTACGAGCAGACAAGGGACCATATCCTATGCTTCTTCTCCAATTAGGAGTGCAATTCCCGTATAGCATGCGACACTAACCCAGGATGAGCTTGCTCACCTAAAGCCCCAGTTATGGCGAAGCGGCAGCCATTAAGTCAAGATGAGAGCACTTCTAACTTTTAGATTCTGCATTCGGAGAATCAATAAGAAAAGGAACATTGAGTTATTCTGACTATTTCTCCTCAATGCCAATAACTTCAACAAGAGGCTGATCAGCAAAAGAAGCAGTTGTATCAGCAGCATCATAAGCCCCTCTTAAATGATTCCGAATCTTATTTCTTGAACTCTTACCTACACAAACGCCTAAAATTAATAGTAAAACAAGAGCAAAAAATGAAAAAGACATAGAACGCAAAAAACTACAAGCGACAAACCACTCAAACGATCAATTAATTTGAAATAATTAAAGCATTGCTAATAAGCCTTCGATGAAAGGGCATGAAGCACCACCTCATCATCATCAGAAAACTCTACCCTGCTGCTCCCCCTAAACATATCATTAACCCAAACCAAAGGAACATTGCCCCACCTAGAAGGATTTGTCACCACCATGAAATTTTTCATCCAGTTCCTGCAAACCTTTGGTAAACCCCCAAACAATGCTCTATTCGACCTACCAGACAAATGAAAAACCTCTTTCTTTTTGCTAAACATAGGTACTGAAACGCATTAAGACTAGGCTCCACATCAACCGTAAAACATAAAGCCAAAAAGCTAAGGGCCAGGGTCCACCCATTAGGCGTTAAATGGTTGGGTAGAATCCTATACATGCGAAGAAAATACACTAGAAAAGGGTCCAAAGGAAAATGAAGTCATGCTCTTAAGGCGTCTTCATACACTACGATCTCATTCTCACTAAGTACAAAATTACCATGGCAACCCTCGGGCAAGCAAACACCATACCCATTAGGAATTTCATACGTCCTCCTTATCTCAATCAAATCAGTGACAGTAAGTGACCAAGCGATGCTAGAAATAGTAGAAGCCCCCTAATCAACTTCATCACCCACCACTTCTCCTTAATACACCCTCGTTAAAGAAGACATAACAGTCCTATGATGATGAAGATGAGAAGGCAGACTTGGCCTACATGAAAAACTAGGTGCATCCGAGAGGGTATTGTTGTCTGATACATCTATTACCCTTGATCCCAAAGGCTCGCCAACCGACACACCGCCCCCAATATCATCACCGCTAGTAAACGGTGAATCTACACTAGAACCAGACATTACCAATGACATAGAAAAAAAAAGGGGAGGGGGGTAAGCAAAAACATGAGCACAACCTCATCAGTAATAGCAACACAACAATAGCAATAGCACCACACAGGCAATAAAAAAGGGAGCAAGAAGAAAGGCGAAGAGAGGCAAGGGGTAGAAGACATACCTTCACCACCTACCATAAAGTCCAATCACCAGATAAAAGAAACAAAAGCATAATGCTCAAGGGAGAAATAAAACAGAGAAAAGAGAAAGAGAAAAACACAAACCAAGAAATAAACCTCCTGCCAATAAATGAGGAAGCCATTTATTAACCATATCTCCTCGTAATAAATTCATGTACACCCAACAGGTGCCAGAAATAAAGATGACGATAGAAACAAAAGGACACGACTAGAAAGACCCTCACATGATCAATCAATCAAGCTGCAGCAAGAAAACATGATGACGCTTCAAATCCCAAGCAAACCCTCTCCTTTCTCACTGAACCAAGTGAACATAAATTATCTCTAACTAAGGGGGGGAACCCTGATACCCCAGCCCAAATAAAGCATCCAAAAGCCAATCTCTCAAGCCAAAAATCCCAACAAAGAGCCCCAAAGAAGAATGCATCTTCTTCCCCAAGGCATGAACAAGCCATGCCTTTGAAACTAAGTACAAACCAGTATGTAGGTGAGGTAAGACATAGCCACGCCCGACCAAATAAAGGCAACCAAAATGGAACAATAGTGTTGGCTACACTTTGAACGAGCCATACCTGACCAGAAGATGATGACCAAGCCTGCAAAAGGATGAGGGACACAATCACGTGCCAAGTACTTGGCCAACCATGCTTCCCATGCACACTTCACCCACAAGAGAATGAATATATAAAGGTAGAACCAGAATAGGTATAGATCAAGTAACCCAACTCTCATAGACTTTCCCTTATTTTCTCTGGTCTTCTTCAACTGACTTAGGCCTCGGAGGTTGTTCCCCGAGACCCCGTCCGGTGAGCATTCTCACTAGTCTTTTTCTCTTACAGGCCATAGCTGGAGACAAGAAAACCAATTGTTGTGTTCTTTAGCTTCGTAGACTTTCTGCAATAATTTTACGAGAAAAGGAAGAGATGTAGGAGTAGTTATAAAAGTAACTTGTTAGTTAATAAGTGCAGTCATCAACTTTTATGGCTATGCAGCTAGTAATTCTCATGTCATTTGTGTCTATCATCTATTATGCAAGTGGCATCTAATATTTGGTTGACCTTCTAATTTTCATGATATTTACAATGAAACTTTGTTTGGGACTATGGAGAAAACCCTTCAGTTGCTTGAAATTTATTTCTCAAACAGTGAAGTTTCATTAGCAATTGACAGGTTTGGTGAGTATTTATGGTCATAACTTTGTTAGCGATCGTAGCTCAACTTTGATCATGATTGATTATAGTGCAGCTCGTCAATACTTAGTGCCCTGTAATCGTAGTAATGCTTCGAGTGTGACCATGTCAACATCGTCAAGTTTATGGCTAAAGCTGCAATAGCAGCTTGAGTTCTATTGTGACCGAATCATTGAACAACCAGATGTTCACAATGTTATGATCGAATGGATCCTAAAATACAACCATCAAGCTAAATTGGCAGATATATGATTACACAAGAACGTCGAGCATGACCAAAGTCTGATTCTATCAAGAACTTCTCTAGGCTATAATCACTGATAAACTGCGATAGTGACTGAAATCTGGGCATCTCTAGAATTTACGTGGCTGCGATCGCAGCGTTGTGAGCATCGTGATTGAAGGTGCTTCATCGAATCTAATTTCAAACTTGCACTACAATTCACTTCCTAAACCTGAAAAGAAACCCAAAGCACTTAATTATTAAACTTTTATTTATGCTAAAACAACTTAAATTTATAAGAAAGAAATTAGCAATGAACAATATACTCAGTTCTTCTCTTTTCTTTTTTTGAATAATATACTCAATTCTTCTCTGCAATTAGAAGGAAAGAAGGCTACGTGCATAATCTTCCTATTGAAAATAGGTTTCATATCCTTCCAAAGCCACCAATGTCCAAAGAAGATGCAATGCCACATACCAAGAAATGGTGGTTATCGTGGGATACAAGGAAGCAGTTAAGTGAATTCTCGTATCAATAAGGAGTGTCGTGTTATATTATTGCACAATAAATAAAAATACAATGCAAAAGTGGAATTCTTGTATCAAATTTTATATGGATTGTAAAGTGGATGCAGAAGATGAAACAGAAACCAGAGAAATAGTACTTGAAATAAGAAGTTATCCTATAACAAAGCAAGATAACATTAGCAGAGGTGCAAAGCATCATATTTTCATTTATGATGTTAGAATATAACAAAAATTTAAGGATTAAAGTATGGCACAGTTTCCAGAAAGACAAGCCTTAAGAATTTTCTAACTTCATTTATGACACTTCCTGTATATGTTAAGTTCCTTTGTTTCCAAAACTAAGAACATGGCTATTATTATTTTCATGTAAAGGTACATTGCCAACTATCTTTCAATAGTTTTCAAATCATAATTACTAAATAACAGACAAACATGTATAGTATCTCATCCTCACTCTACCCCTTCGTTTATATATTAATAAAATGTTGATGTCTATCTCTTCTTTGCTACCATATACACTTATTTAGAGAACATTAATAAAAGAGGGTTCTACTACTACACTTTTGATATATATTTCTGAATGAAAAGAAATCCACTTTTGCTTCTGGATGAGTATCAATTATAATTAAGATTTATCAATAGTTAAAAAGTAACAAATGACCAATTTTTGATGACAACATATAAGCTGGCGACCATGGCTACATAAAATAGACAGTAAATTCAAAACATCAAGCTTTGAATATGTAACATCTAGTAGAGTCTCAACTAGGTTTAAACTCATATATCATCATTAAGCCAAAGCTCAATGGAACACATAAATTAATTGTACAGCACATTGTAGAAAATAGGATTGAGAAACAATTCACAAGAACAACAAAAAACCTTTAACACTTGTGAAACATACTCATGTATTTTCCATTAACCAAAGTGAACTTTAAATACACATAAAGAAAGTTGTTACAAAAAAACTAAAATTCACTAGGAAAGTAAAAAGATGTTGAAAACTAAAAGACTCCAAATCAATAAAACACGTAATTGAAGTTACTGTAGAAAACTAAACATCCCTAAGCTGAATGAAGACAAACTCCCTGGGATGCTCTGACATCTTTACCCAATGTGGTTTGTCTTGAAGTGTTGGCAATTACGAGGTGTCATTCTCTCATTTCAGTTGGAAGAGGCCAGCTCTATCAATCTCTAGGAAGCCTTGAGATAGACTTTTGTAATAGTTTGAAAAGTATAAAGCTAGGTGAGGAAGAACAAGGAAGGCTTAATCTCAAGGAATTGAAAATTTCATGGTGTCCTTCTTTGATCTCAATTGGAAGAGGTTAGCTTTGTTCATCTCTAAAACACCTAGAGATAAATGCTTGCGAGAATTTAGAGAGTGCAGAGTTGGGTGAAGAAGAACAAGGAGGGCTTAATCTCGAGGTGTTGATAATTTCAAGGTGTCTTTCTCTAATTTCCATTAGAAGAGGCTAGCTATCTTCATCTCTAAAATGCCTTAAGATAAAAGAGTGCTCATCGCTTACATCTTTATTAGATTGTTTAGAGTTGGAGTTGATAGCTGAGAGTTTTAACAACACTTTTTCCCTTCAACTTCTTGAGATTACCTGCAGTAAGCTTAAGTATTTACCCAAAGACCTCTACAAGCTCACCAGTCTCTTAAAGATCCATATTGATAGCAATAATCTTGTGGCCTTCCTACCAGGAGGTTTGCCTACTACCTCTTTGAAAAAATTGTAGGTGTTAAATTGTGAAAATCTAGTAGGCCTTCCTGATAATATCCATAAGATCACATCTCTTCAATAATTAGGTTTTGGAGCATTATCCTTCCTAAAAGTTGGTTTTCTTACCAGCTTGGTATCGTTTACAATAACAAACTACAAGCCATTATTCCAATGGGGTTTGCATAGACTCAACAATCTTGCACAACTTGATATTATAGGCAGAGACGTGGTGTCCTTCTCACATGAGCTGCCACTTTCACTCATGAAATGTCTATTCAAAATCTCCCAAGATTAAAATACCTCTCTGATGGATTGCAACATCTTTCCTCTCTCAAACAACTCATCCTCTTGAAATGCAGGGCTATCTCCTCCTTCCCAAGGAATGGTCTGCAACTCTCACTTTTGAAACTAGAAATTGATTGATGGCCAGTTGTTGAAGAATAATAAGAGAATAAATCCTTGTGATCATTATGGACTCCAGGCATCTCTGTCTAAGTCCTGGGAAAATGAAAAGAAAAGGTTTAGGCTACACTAAAAAACTATAGCTTTGAACACACTTCTTTTTCTTTTTCTTCTTCTTCATTTTCACTCCTAAACTTCTACTCTCACAAGTTTATAGGCCTCTTAAGAATAGGTAGCTTTAATACCAATTGTAGAAAATAGGATTAAGAAATAATTCACAACAATAATAAAAAAAACACTTAACACTTGTGAAACACACTCATATATTTTCCATTAACCAAAGTGAAGTTTAAATACAAATCAAGAAAGCTGTAACAAATTTTCAAAAAAAAAAAGAAAATTGAAACAAAAAAATTAAAAGTCACTAGGAAAGTAAGAAGAAACTGAAAAACTCAGACTCCAAATCATTAAAACACATAACTGAAACAGAGAGTTACTGTAGAAAACTAAACATTCCCAAGTTTAATGGAAACAAAACTCTGGGGAAACACAACAACACTATAGGGAAACTATGGGGAAATGAAGTGAAACAGAAATATTTGAGTGTATACAACTATTAAAAGCTTTATTCTACACATAGAGTCTCAACTGGGTTCAAACTCATATATCATCATTAAGCCAAAGCTCAATGGAACATATAAATTAATTGTATAATGCATTCAAGATTCCAAGAGACGCATCTCTAGCTAGCTGCAGTTATTGATAATTTCAAACATGTAATCCTAGTAGGACCATAACAACTTAATTTAACAGCAACAAAAAAAGGGTAATAGCCAGAAAATAGCTTTGACACAACCAATTGATTGTTAGTAGTTAATACAACCAAGATATCAATTTCAATTCAAAAAGAAAAAAATAGAAGAAAAGGAATAAGTACCTAATCCCATGACTAGGCTCGCAGGTCACACCTTCGATATCAACGTTTGAGTCCTATTGATATGCAATCATCAGCTGTACAAATCAAAGGTGTGTGCATTATTAATTATCACAAAATGGCACTTGGAGTAGATAAGTAACTTTCAAATTGAGTTATAGTGTGTAAAAAAGGTGAGGCTTTTCTCTTGCCATTGCTAATTATAGAGTTGTGTTGTATTTTTTTTCACAATCTGGATTAGTTCAGTGTGAGATCCCTTTTTATTAAAAAAATACTTAAGATTATACTCGACTTTATTATCCTTGATTGGATTGCACATCAATTGAAATTAAATTAGGAGGTGAGAATCAAGGTCAAAGAGTTATTGCTGCTACATACCTTATGAATTTCAATAGGAGGAATGTCAATGGTGAAGGTCCAAATTCAAAAGTTAATAAGAAGTTCAAGGATTAGCTTTTGCGAACTTTACTTAAAATGGAATCTTCAGTCCCAAAAGTCTTAGTTGAAGTTGTAACATATTAATTATGAAATTTCCCTGTTTTAAATCAAATGTTTTTACTGTTAGTTAGTTATTTATGGAAGCATATCACTGTTTTGCAGTTGTGAAACATGTCAAGTTACTTAGGAAATAATTTTCAGACCATGGAAAGTACAACATTTATTCTTCCTTGGATTATTTCACAACCTTTGTATGTAAATCATAAACTCAAAAGCTTAAATGCTAAAAGCATCATGAAATTCAAACTTCACCTAGTCAATTCAATTTAGGAGTACTGTCAGAAAAAGATGCAACAAATTCAATAAGGATATCAGTTTTCTCTAGTAGTGAAGATTAATCTAATCATTACAAGTCATCTAAAATCAAGGAATTAATCACATTCTAAAATTGAAGAGCAATACAGGCCAAAATCCATATCATATAAACTACAGTTAATTGTGCCAATATAGTACTAAAATACCTTCATTCTCCTGTCTGATTTTTATTATAGTTCTACAACAGGTTTTCTAATATTAGAAAGATTCGCTCAAAGTTTTAAGTTGCACTTAAATGAAATCCTAAATTGCACTATAGGGAACATAATATATTAACTAGATGTCTTAATATTCAAGCTATCACTTACAAGGCCAATTAAAAATTTGACAGCTACATCCCCAGAACGCACAGCCTCATAGTGCATCCAAGACCTCATCGAAGCCATATTGCATCCATGACCTCCATAAAAGCTTCTCATTGGTAGGATAAAAAATTTCACAACTTTTATTTTTACAATCAATAGATTATAACTCAATTCAGGCACAAAAAGAACAACAACATTTTAGTACTACCTGTGTTGATTACAAGCTTGCTTCAAGTTTTTCTTTTAAAAGATTGACCTTGCATTATTTTCCCAAAACTTAGACAGAGGTGCATGGAGTCTTGAATGATCACAAGGACTTATTCTCTTATTATTCTTCAATAGCTAGCCATCAATCTACAAGTATAGCACAACATCAACATGCATTATTGTTTAAAAGAATAAAAAGATAGTGCAACATACTTTTGAACTCATTTACTTATTGGGTTCAAATGCATCTTTGCTATCTATCACCACAGAATGAATGTGAGATATCTTTAACCACTCTTCACCTTTATTCTTCCAGCATCTCTTTCCTAGCTTGAGACAATGAATAATTTCTAGTTTAAAAAATGAGAGTGGCATACCATTCCTTGGGAAGGAGAAGGTAGCACCACATTTCAAGAAGATGAGTTATTTGAGAGAGGAAAGACATTACAATCAATCAGAGAGGTATTTTAATCTTGGGAGATTTTGAATAGACAATTTCATGAGTGAAATTGGCAGCTCATATGGTAAGGACACTATGTCTCCGCCTATAATATTAAGTTATGTAAGATTGCTGAGTCTATGCAAACCCTATTAAAATAGTGGCTTGCAGTTGGTTATTGTAAGTGATACTAAGTTGGTTAAAAAGCCACTTTCTGGGAAGGATAACACTCAAAAACCCAATTATTAAAGAGATGTTCAAACTTTTAGGCTTGTTTAACTGCTCCATGAGACCCTCTGTAGGAAATGTGAATCCCCTTACATTTTTAAATTTTGCAAAGTTTGAAGAACCAAACTTCACCATCTTTCTAAAATTCACTTCCTTGCATTTTTGGATATTCAACTTCAATATCACCGGGAGACTAGGAAGAGATACCACTAATGCCTGACTGATAGCAACAATGGGAACTGAAAATACAATAAACCAGTTGCATTCAATAAGAATGGACTTAAAGCAGTTTGTCAATTAAAAATGCAAAGCCTTTTAAAGCAGCAAATATAACCAAATGAACCATTTCTAAATAATTTGCTAAGGCAATTGGCTATGCATGACAGATTTTATGATGATCCTTTCACCCACTAATTAATGCCAATATGACCCCCGATTAACAAAAATGGAGCATGAACAGGCGGAAACCTCAAAAGTTCTCTTAATTTAAGTGAAAATTGTAGGTGCAAAGTTTCTTACCATTTAATTCTTTATATCGCTCTTTAAAAACTTTTGCATATCTTTCAACTTCCACCTCTGTTTTTCCTTCTACCTCAGAAAAAATACTTTTTATGTCATTTTTCCATACTTCTCGCAAGCCCTGATAAAGGTATTGAAGTCTGTTCTACTGTATGAAGAAAAGCCCTAAAAATACCCGCTCAGGCATCAGTACATAAGTTCATAATATAAACCAAACTCACACCAAACGTTGCTTACCTCTTCTAACAATCTCTCCTTATCTTTTAATTCCTCAGCAGTCAAAGGTTCTCCACCCTCTAAAGAAACAACAATTAGTCACCAGCACATAAAATAATGAAGGGAACATAAAGAGGAAACTTAAAAAACCTACCTTCAGGCTCATATACATTAATTATGTCTTTCAACCGGTTCTTTTAATATGTTTGCTAAAATACATCAACAATGAATTAGCACAATAAACTTTCTCTTAGTATGCATCAACTAGATGGCTAAGAAACTGGAAATAGCCTAAACAAACTTTTTGAGCACATCAACTACATGACCAAGAAATAATTGAAACTTGACACAGATTGTACTCACCATAAGGTAGCGAACCTCTTTTTCATATAACTCGATCAATCTTTATGTATTGAAAAACTGGAAATCATGCCTTAAGAATGAGATAAAACTTATGAGCTGTATGTAACAATTCACACCCAATCTATAGAGCAATAAAAAGGTTTCAGGGGTACTTACAATTGAGGCATGCAAGGAATTCGAGGCTCTTTTGGTTTTGTTGGAACACCTTAGAGCATTATTTGCTTAAAGTAATTAGATTTGGAGTATCTGATTAAAGAACTAATTAGAACAAAGTAATTAACATGTATAATGTAGAAATAACATGCAGAAGCATAAACAAAGAAATGGGCAGAAAAGATCTTTACTTGCACTTTCGCTCTCTCTTTGGTGGTTCAATCCAGTTTTCACTGACAATCTTCTTAAAGTCAAACTTATTTTCATCCTTCATGAAACCAAACATAACGACAAAAATAAGCCTTAACAAAATCAAGGTATTCCTTGGTAGTTGAAAAGAAATAGCAATCTATGTTTACCTTTTCATCATCAAAGTCATATAATTCAGCAGCTATAAATAAATAGAAAAGATACTCTTACTTGTATTGATGAAATTGTGTGCAACTGCAAAATTAAATAAAATAATAAAATGTTGTCAAACCAAGTAGAATTCCTTAAGTCACATACTATTATCCATTTTAAATTTTATAGCATCTTCTGTAAACTTCTTCATCTTACCATCAAGCTCTGTTGTGGCCTCTTTAACTTTAGTAATAATTCTATCGATGTCTTCATCTGTAATTATGCTATCCTTTGAGTTGAAAACCATTTCAGCACCAAACCACACCATTTGAAGCAGTCATCTTTATTCACAGCTGAAGAAAAAAGAGCATGTCAAAACACAACCTACAAATTATCTAAACACCAACATTTTCTAAAATTCAATGTGTAATAAAGCATAATTTCCTACTCAGCTAACCGTCCTTGTTGAATTATTAGGGCATCAACTGCAAGCTTTTTATAAGCCCTCTCGATCACCTTTTCCTCAATGGTATACTCTACCATGACAAATCATAATGAGACATAAAATCTGTATAATTTATATTCTATGAAAGCACAGAAATAAATCCAGACCTCCGTGCAAAATCTAACCACTTGAACTTCTTTCTTTTGGCCAATCCTATGCGCACAGTCCTATGATTTCAAATCAACTTGTGGATTCGTGGATCAAATCCCTGATGTCATTCAAAAGTGAAAAAAGACCAACTCTACAAAAGCCAAAAAAAAGAAGAGACAGAAGATCCACCAGTCATTATCATAAAGTATAACAACATCAGCAGTGGCAAGATTAATCATAAGTCCTCCAGCTCTAGTTGACAATTAAAAGATAAATTTCTCCCTCCCTGGCTTATTAAAGGCTCCAATGCAAGCATCACAATCTTCTCCATCAGTATTACCATCAATCCGATAGTATAGATAGCCATGAAACATTAAGTAGTCTTCTAAAATGTCAAGTAATCTAGTCATCTACAATTAAAAGCTCAAACCATCCATAAGAATAAACAAAGCTTTATCTAGCCAAAATATCAAGTATCCTAACAAATAAACAAAACACTGTAGACATGAAGCAAAAGCATTTCTAAGAACCTTAATTATTATACAACTAACAACCTGACCTGTGAAAATATTAAAACCTTGGAATCATGCTCTTTTATCTTAGGAAGAAACTTATCCAAAAGAACCACCTTACTTGGAAAATAACAATAAAAAGAAAGATTTCAGCACTGCTTAACACAAACACCAATAGGCTCAATTTCCAACATTGGTAATAAGATGATCTCCAATTGCATATTATGGGCCAGGTTTAGCACCCTAGAAAAGATATGGATGATTACAGTAATTGCATAGTTGCATTACTATATTCAGGAGACGATTGCACTCTCCACCAACACTAACAACTTCAAGGTCTTTCTGCAATAAAGCCCTATAATACTGTTTCTGCATCTGTGACATGCCAACCTTCAATATCGTTTCCTTCTTTGGAGGTAATCCTTTCTCAACATCTGATTTCAGTCTTCACAGAAGAAATGGCCTAAGAACCTTCAATGAGCAGACCATAAAATGATTGACCATATTCAGGTAGAAACCTTAAGTCTCAATAATAAAAAGGTAAGATGCATACCTTGTGCAATTGTTGAAAAACCTCATGCTAATCATTGTCACCAGAAATTTGAAACCTGTAGGCGGTGATATAATGCAAATATGCATAACTATTTAGTATAGTTTAGTATCATTTTCATATATTTTTTGTTATGTTTATGTGTTATTTGATTATGTATTTGTTATTTTTACTTCTAAGTGTTTTTATTTGTTGTTTGTGTGTTTCATACATGTTTTTAGCCTTGAATTGGTGCATGGAAGAAGCTTGAGGCTAGTTGGATTGATGAAG
>CATIWM010021882.1:0-19912 GCA_949671775.1 Mallotus repandus | reverse complement strand
CTAACCCTAATTTTAATTACATGCAACCTAAAATTAATCTAAAGCCACATTAATTTTAATTGAATTACCAAGTGAAATCCTAATTTACTAACCAATTAAGAAACACATACACGTATAATTCCACTATTCCCACTATTGGGGCTATTACAATGATCTACTGAGAATAATAAAAATTAAAATTAACTACAACCAAAAAATAAAATAAAATACAAAATAGATCTACAAGATGAATAATAGAAGCCTAAAATACATTTGAATACAGAAGCTAATCCATGGCATTCCATGGATCTTCATGGATCTTGTTCACCACCACGGATTCAGATCATCCCATCCAAAATCGTAAAAAAAAAGGATTAGTAAATAAAAAAATAAAAAAAAATCAAATAAAATCAAAATAAAATAAAATAAAAATAATCAAATAAAAAAAGAAAAAGGAATAGAAGAAAAACTAGTTTGATGATGCAGTATTGATTCCCCTCAGAAGGTGATCACCATTAATGAAAGCTTGTGGCTTTGGTTGTGTCTGTCTGTGATTTTGATTTATTTGGATCTGATTCACGGCTAAAACTTGAAAAAAAGTACGTAAAAAAAATCAAGAAAAGTGGGTGTCTTTTGGTTGACGGCTGAAAATCAGAAAGAGGTGAAGAGAAAAAGAAAAGAAAAATACCTCCCCTACGTGAAAAGAAAATCACGTATTTATAAGAGACCCTCTTGTAACCCTAAATTGGTAAAGGATAATAAAAATTTATTTTAATTATTTATCTATAAAAAAAATATATATTATCACTTTATTTATCAAATAAAATAAATGTATTTATCAAATAAAACTACCAAATAAACAAATAAATAAAAATAAAAAAATTTGTAAAAAAAAAAATCGGGATTGGTCAATTTCCGACTGGAAAAGTAGATTTCCGGTCGGAAATATAGATTTTCGACCAAAAATCATTCAAAAAAAAATTCATGTAAATGCCAATTGAAAAAAACGGAACAAGTGATGAACTTTGTCTCTTTTTTTTTTTTGAAAACTTAAAATTTTTTTGAAAAAAAAACTCTATTTTAAATATATAAAAAAAATTAATAATAACAATGATTCAAATAAAAATAATATTTCCTAAAAATAATTTACAATTTAGTTTAAAACTAATAAATCAAATCCAATAAATCTAATTTCACAGTCTATTTTCATCATCGGGTCCTCTGTCACATCCATACTCTAGTCATCTCGAAATTAGATGCTTACAGCGCGCTAAATCCCGTCGTCTACATATACAAAAATCCAATTTTTGTTTAAACTATTAATATTTCTCATTTAACATATGACTATATATTCTTAAAATTTATTACTTATAAAATTTTGGAAAAATTCATAAAAATATATTTTAACACTAAATATGATTAAATAATCAAATAATTAAATACTATAATATTTATATTATTTCCAGAAATTAATCTAAAATCAACAAAATATACAAAAATACTAATTTAGCTAATAAAACTAATTTATACCTTCTAATAATCAAATTATCATTATACATGTTAATTAACTATAAATTTACCCAAAATCAATTAAAAATCAAATTACACAATTTTCTTTAAAATTCATATTTTTCACATATAACTTCCAAAAATTATAATAAATTATCTATAACTAATTTTACAAAATTTCCTTTACAAACATTACTCCAAATAATATATAGTATTTATTAAAAATATCAAAATTTTTGGGCTCAAAATAGTGACCCGAACCAAAAATTCCAAAAATTAAAAATAAATTCCAAAAAATATAAAAAATATATATATTTTCATAGCATTCAATCTCTACATCAACTTCTCTACCCAACATTAAGTCTAAATCTCACTTAATTAAGCAAAACTTAACAGAAACTCAAAAATGAATTTACCTCGTTCCAAGTCAATCTGGAAGGAGATTGAAGAAACCGAAGGTAGATTCAAGAAGTTTGGAAGATGAGGAATGCGTAGGTACCAACAACTTGACCGGAGCTCACCGGAGTTGTCGTCGGAGCAACAAAAATCCGGCTAAAAACTGATGAGGAAAGGAAGAAGAAGGTGGAGGAGGTGCATGCCGGCCAAGGGAGGGCTGATGGTGGCGGTTTGGCGTGCTGGAGGCAGTCACACGGTGCTAGGCAGCAGGAGGCAGTGTGCTTCGGCGGGAGAAAACAAAAAGAAGAAGAAGAGGAAGAAAAAGAAAAGAAAAGAAAGAAAAGGAAAAAAACGTTTTGTATATGTATATATATGTATATTTTATATTATATCACTACTTTAAATCTCACCACAAATCTCTACACTTTATATATATATATATATATATATATATACACGATTAATTTTTATATTATATTGAAAATTTCTACTACAAATAATTACACCCACTCACACTTAATTTTTCAAATATATATATATACTCTAAACTTTAATTAAAATTTTTATTAACAAAATATTTTTAACATTAATTTAATAAAATGATTAAACTTAATAATCTCCAATTAATATTAATAAAATAAAATTCACATTTAAATTTCCAATTAATTTCACAAATAAACATCAAAATTCGGGTGTCTACATTGATGGAATCGCAAATAGTTATGCTAACCTCTGTTTTGCAGGCTTATTTTTAGGTTAGGAATAGATTTACATTTCTGCACCCCTTTTTTCCTTTTCGAATGTATTTACTAGGAAAGCCCTGTAAATGATCATACTTACTCTCCTTTATTTTTCGTTATTATCAATGTGCTTGTATGAATGTGCATATATCAACTGTCATTACTGAAACTAGGGTGCTGCGGTAGCCATGTATCGAGAATTATAATGAAAAATAGTCAAAAAGTAAATGCGATCTTCTGAACCAAGAATCTCTGCTGGGGATGATACTCGTTGAGTGACCCGATGCTGTCCCTTTCATCTTTTCCCAATTTTCTAAAAATCAAGTGGCGACTCCACAAATACAAAGCGTCTCACATCCCCTCGAGGCCAACCATTGTCCTTATCCCGTAAACGGAACGGATGTCCCATTTAGTAAATCTGCCTCGAAAACATAGCAAAACAATTAGGTCGCTCGCACTAACATTGAAATTTTGAACCAGGAAAGGCTTCTTTCTCTTTATATATACTAGCAACCCCCTCCACGTACCGACCCAATAAATGACAGACACATGTTTTTTTTTTCTGCCCATAGCTAATCCATTACTTAATATTAATTAAGCTGATGATTTAATTTTTTGTTTAATTCAGCTAGTAATTTAATTTTGTATTTATTTCACGCCCCTTTAATCAACATGTGTGTTACATGCTTCATTATTTGTTAGTAAATGGGTTAAATTGATACAATAATTATAAGTTTTGAATTAAACTATCAAAAAAAGTCATTTTGGGCCAAATCCAACTTTATTTCAAAACGAATAGAGTGATCTTTAAGTTTGTGCCTAGGATTGCTAATAAAGTGGCTCATATGTTAGCTTAATTCTCTTTTAATATACTTTTAGATGTTAGTAGTTGGTCATATGTTATTCCTTCCTCTTTGGAGGAGTATGTTTTAGCATATTCTGGTTGTATTTGATTCGTTTTCTTTAATTTATTATATTATTCTCAATGAATAAATAAATAAATAGATAAAAACATTAACATGGTATCTTTTAAAAAATTAATTTTATATTTTTAAATTACTAAACTTATAATAGTTTATTGGTATAAAAATTTAAATATTTGAAATTTTTAATAATTTTATCTAAATTTTTAAATTTTATAAAGTGTTTTAATTTAGCTAATTTAATTAATTTTAATAAAAATAATTATTTATTTAAAATTAAATAGAATAATGACACAATAATAAAGGAATTAAATTTACTAATGATAAATTATGATAATATTTTTAAAATTAAAAATATTATTATTAACATAAAATTATTCCTCTAAGTAATTTAAACTTTTAATTATTTCATATACATTACTTCCAATCTTGATAAAACTACTCAAAATCACTTGGCAAAAGATCAACGATTACACGAGTTGCTCAAACAATCCCAATTAGCTCCTATGATAATGGAGAAACAAATAATGTCTACTTATACTAGAACGGATGAGTATCTTAATTCATTAGAAATTAAACAAATAAGAAAATTTCTCATTAAGTTACATCAAACAAAGATGGTCATAGGGGTGAGCACGGGTTGGAAAAATTTGGGGATTTAAAATCTCCGGAACCATATCATATTTCAGAAATTTTAAAAATAAAATCTCCAGTTCCATCCCATTTTTCGGGATGGTTCAGTACCAGTACCATTCCATTTTTCGGATAGTTCGGTACATAGATTCGGTTTTATCGGAACGTATCGGTATGGTACGGTCCAAAACGAGAATTCGGGAATTTATGTAATAGACAAATTTATATTATTAATTAAAATTATATTTATTATCCACAAATAAATTTAAATTATATTTATTATCCATGAATCAAAATGACATAATTTTGGGTAAAAATAAAACCTTTTTTAATATTATATGGATATTGTATAAAAATAAAAATAATAATAATTACCTCATTACTTTTAAAAAAATATCAATAAGATTAAATTACTTAATAACAATAATAATTAATATAATAATAGCAATGTATTTTAATTAATAAAATAACCTATATTCTCTTATTATTATTATTTTTTATAAAATCACTACTTATTTTAACAAAACGAAGTAGTTTTAGGTAAAACTATGTTGTTTTTGTTATCTATAACATATGGCTACATATTATTATGTAGCAAAATGATAATTATAATAATATTATTGACCTCATTAATTTTAAATAATATCAATAAGATTATATTACTTAATAACAATAATAATTAATACGTTATTAAATATAATAACATTATTTAGCTCATTAATTTTAAATAATATCAATAAGATTATATTACTTACAACAAAAATAATTAATAAGTTATCAAATATGATAATAACAACATATTTTAATTAAAAATTATAAAATTTGAAATTAGACAATGTTAATTTTTTTATTCAAATATTTTTGTTTAAATTGAAATATAATGGGTATTCCACATTTTTACTTGTTGTTGATAATAATAATAATTTTCTTATTTCTCGTAGTTTAAGTTTAAAATGTGTTGTAATGGACATCCCACATTCTTATTTGTTAATTGAATTATTTGAAACTAATGTAACATTAATTTTTTATTATAAACATTTTATATTTTGACTTGTTAATTGAATAATAATAGTAGTTGTAACAATGATAATAATATTAATAATAATAAAATTAATAAAAATATTTTGTCAACAATTTATTTATTATATTTTAATCACAAAACATATTAATTTTTATCATATATTATTATACATATGTATATTACTTGGCAATATAATTATAAGTATATAATTAAGTTAATACTATTTATTAATATCTATGTATTATTTATTAGATTAATATTCAGTACTATATTCGGTTTTCACTTCTGAAAATGCCTTAGAGGGGGGGCTGAATAGAGCTATCGAATAAAATCAAAACTTAAAAAATAAATAAGCAAGAAATGAAAGAATGTTGAGAAGGAAGAATGATGAACACAAGAATTTAAGGAGTTCGAATTCTCAACAATCCTACGTCTCCACCTAACTTATCCCCAAGTTAGGATTGTCAATCACCCACAATCTTATTCACAAGATTAAGATTACATAAGAGTTTAAGGCTCACTCGTACAACTTTACAATCAAGAGTTTTCTAGGCTTACTCTAAAACTGAATCCCAAGTGTTTTAATGGCTAAACACTTAAACCAATTCCTTTAGAATATAATCTCACTTCCCTTTTTCTCAAACCCAGAAAATAGAAGAACGAGAATATCTATTCTAACACTCACTTATTCTCATAAGACTTTATGAAATAATAAAATGAATTTGGAGAAAAATGAGAGCTTAATTGAATGCTTTTAAAGTATAAAATGGATAATCAAGTTTCTTAACCTCTAAATGATTTTCAAAGGTTATATTTATACTTGAGCAATTCAATTATAGTTGTTAGAAACAATAATTTCATTTCCAACAAATTCAAACTCTATTTGAATGAAATTTGGACTTTTGAGCTATAATTTATAAGGTCCCAGTCGAGATATCATCAATCCTAGTCGGGACACTTCAAAAGTAGTCATTTGTAGCTGTTTTATATTTGAATTTTCCTAGTCCCAGGTACGGTCGTGATCAGGATGAGTTCTAATAGTTTTCTTTAGTTTTGGTGCAATTCGATCCCGGTTGTGCAACTTGGTCCTGGACGGGACTGACTGGTTCCTGACACAGTCCCGGTCAGGACCGAGATTGGGATCGGTACTGGCCAAAAATTTAATTTGCTCATTTAAGTCCCAAAGGTGTGCATATGGTCCCGGTTGGTGCCCCGATCGGGATGACACTCGAGATAGACAATCTAACCTTCAAATGACCTTATTTAGACTTCAAATTAAGGCCTATCGATTGCATCCTTGATCCTAATTTATAAACACACTTAAACAAACATATTAGATGCTCAAAAATAAGTTTTTTAATATCAAAATCAAGATTGATTATTGCTAAGGTCAACAATCTCCCCTTTTTTTTTTGGCAAACTTCTTTTGAGTTTGAGAGAAAAATATAGAGTGAAGTGTGTGATGATTTGAATTCCATTATATGATTTTTACTCGCCTCCTAAATTTATGTATATAAAAATAATAACTATAAGGAGTAAGAAATTCAAATAAATAAAGATTAATGAAGAATATATATTTAATTATTTCTTCCCTATTTGGCATGATAAGAAATATAAATTTTAAAATTTATCTCCTTTTGTTGAAAAAAATTAACAACATTAAATACTCAACACAATGTTTAAGAAACATAAACATAGTAAAACACAAATTTTACCAGGATAATGCATCATAAAAATAGTACATATAACATTTAATTCTAAAGCGAAGACTATCACATGATCATGTAGAGCTTAGTTCTAAAGGAAATAAAAGACCAAGAATTAAAAAAATGAAAAAAGATTCATCCTTTTCTAAAAATTATTTCTCTCCTTTTGAAAAAGAAATAATTTTCCACTTTTGATAAAACAAAAATTAATTTTTCCTTTTGAAGAAATAAAATTATGCAAGTAAGCAAAACAAAGCTTAATGTCACAAACATTTAAACATGATAACATGATCATTGATAATTATAAAATTAGCATCACTTACAATGCATGTAACAAATAACAAGGAAATAAATAATAGTCACAAAAAGAATTAAGCAACCTCAATTTTTTTCCCCTTTGTTAAAATAAAAAAGAATTAAACAAAATAAAACTCAAATAGAACTCAATTAGATAAAAAATAGAAATGCATTAACAAAGAGGATAGGAGTACAATGATATTTGAAATATCAATTGTAAACATGACACAAACATACAACTCTTGGCTTAGAAAACGAAAATAAATAGAACATAAACCTAGCATAAAAGACTTAAATTATAAACTAACAATACATAGTTTCAGAAATGAAAAATATACCAAAAAGAAACCAAACATAAATTTACAAAAACACATAAAAAACATATAAAAGACAAGCTAGTCTTGATGAGGAGGTGGAGGAGGATGAGTGAAGGGGGCATATGAGCAAGAATAGCCTTGTTGCTCATAGAGATAGTGAACATCATGTTGAAGATGAGTGATGTTGGCATCCACTTGGTTAAAGCACTCTTTAAAGTTCCTTTCCATTAAGCTCATCCTATCAAAGAGTTGCCCGCATTGAGGTTCATCTCCCAAAGCTTGAGTTCCTTGAGAAGTACCCTCTTGTCTTGGCCTTTTTCTTTGAGTAGGAACTTGAGTCTCTTGCTCTTCTTCTTGCCCTTCAATACCTTCAAATTCATCAACTTCTTATTAAAGGGTATCCAAATGCTCACTTGCTCCAAGATCATGCTTCCAAACCCAAACATCATTAATAGAGGTAAATTGTTTGGAATTTTTGATGAAGTAGATATCAAGAAAGGAGGGAGGAGTGGAATGCAAAGGGCCACGTTCAACTCCAAAGAATTGGACCAATTTTGAGACAACACCTCCAACACAAATAGCACCAACTAAAGTATCACTTATGAAACACAATCTCCATTGCAAAAATCTTCCTAATTGAATAGGTTCATTGTTAACAATACAATGAAGAATGAAAAGAACATCAAGGGAGATTGTTTTATTACTAAGGGCTTTTCCATTCATAGCATAAGTGATAAAATGATGAACATATCATAAAGCCTTGGATTTAAGATGAGAAGATTTGGTATGTTTGGCGGAGAAATCATGTGGACCTTAAGGAGAACAAACTTTCTTCCAAAAATTGTGAGCACTCTAATATGGATCAATTTGAACACATCCCTCTTGATGGAACCCAAAAAGAGTGTTAAATTCTTGATAGGTCATGAATCTATCTCTTTTACCTAATTTAAATCGCATTGAGTAGTATGGATTGTTGTTATCATACTTTACGGAGCAAAGAGTGAAAGAGGAGAGGAATTCAACAATAAGAGTAGGATAGAAGGGAAGAGCATTAAAGGCAAAATCAAACAAACCTACTCTCATTAGGAGTTCCTTTACTTTATCAAAGCATCCAATAGCTTTCAAGGTTGGATCATGCATGAATCTTGATGGAATAAGAGATCTCTTTTGGAATTGAGAGACTCTTTGCTTGAATTCTTGAGTAGAATAAAAAAAAAGGAGAGTAATTTCTCTTAGGCTTATCCTTCTTTGAAGTGGGTTTTTAAAAGGAAGAAGAAGGAGCCTTAGTTGGTTTCTTAGGAGCCATGGAGATGGAGAAACAACAACTTAAGAAAAGGTTAAGAGAAATATATAGAAGACTAAAAGAATAGAGTAGAGAAAATTAGCTAATAAAAGATGAGATATATAAAGGTAATAGGAATGTATTTATAGGCATGAAATAAGAAGAGAGAGGAGTTTTTAAAATTAAATTTAAAATTTGAATTTGAGTAAAAAAAAAACCTCAAAAACCGTTCCTAATGATGATAGGTTAGTCAAAAGGCACAAATTTATGAAAAAAAAAATCATATGCTGTCAGGACTATAGTCCCGGTCGGGACATGCATTCATCCCAATTGGGACATCAGCCTCGAGTCCGATCCCGAGCGGGATCGAGACCGAGATTGGTTCAGTTCATTTTGATAAAAAACGCAGAATTTGGTCCCGATCGGGACTGATGTAGTCCCAGGTGGGATGAGATTTCTGGCAAGCCCTTGAACTTTAAAAGAACTTGCAATTAAGTCCAAATTTTGTTGTAATTAAATCCTCACGAATTAATGCACAATTAATTTGAATTTAATTGAAATTTCAAGAGATATTAAATGAGAATTTGAAATGTACTCATTTCATAATGACTGAAAAGAAATTATTTTAAAAAAAATCATAAATGAATATAATTAAGAGATTTTAATAAAATTCATTTGAAGAGGGAGTCAAAAATTTGAATTTAATTTTATTGCAATAAAATAATTAATTAATTGAATTTTAATTCAATAATTAATTATAAAAAATATAAACACATAAAGAAAAATACACACATAACATATATAAATGCATGACAAAAAAATATTAAAATAAAATCCAATCATCTAAAATTATAAAAGATCAAAATCAACATAATTATCAAACTCATTTAAAGCAATTTATCAAGCATTTGACAAGCACAACATGATTTCACATGAAATTATGAGACTAAACAGTTCAACCATCAAGTAGGTACTTAATAATCAATCAAGACAAATTAGAATAAGATACTAGAAATATACCAAATATAAACAATTGATAAAAAAAAAAGCGAAAGCAATAAAATATGCATTCAAGATAAACAAGAACCATCAATCATGCCTAGTTTATATCTAATGAAATTCATTCTCTCTTCATTGAGAGATTTGGTGAAGATATCTGCAAGTTGATTATTTGTATCAACAAATTCAAGTGCAATATCACCAATTTGAACATGATCATGCAAGTCATGATGTTTAATGTTTATATGCTTAGTTCTAGAATGCTGAAAGGGATTTTTGCTAAGATTAATAACACTTGTATTATCATATTTGATTGGAACTCGATCAATGTGAATGCCATAGTCCATCAATTGTTGTTTTTGCCATAAAACTTGTGAACAACATAAACTTACAGCAATATATTCTGCTTTTACAGTGGACAAGGTAACCGAAACTTATTTCTTACTAAACTAAGAAACTAACCATTGTCCTAAAACTTGACAAGTTTCGGAAGTGCTCTTTCTATCTAGTAAACTACCGGCAAAATCTGCATCCAAATAACTAATCAAGTCAAAGGATGAACTCCTAGGATACCAAAGTCCTAAATGCAAACTTTAACTTAAATACTTGAAAATTCTTTTGATTGCATTCAAGTGGGACTCCCTAGGACTAGGCTGAAATCTAGCACACAAACAAGTAGTAAACATAATATCGGGTCTTCTAGCAGTTAAATAAAGAAGGGATCCGATCATACCTCTAAATCATTTTTCATCAACCGGTTTGCCATTCTCATCCTTATTAAGTTTGGTGGTGGTACTTATTAGAGTTTTGCTTGATTTAACTCCATCCATGACAAACTTTTTGAGAATGCTTGTCTACTTGGTTTGATCGATGAAAATCCCATCTTTGAATTGCTTGATTTATAATCCGAGGAAGAATTTGAGTTCACCTATCATACTCATCTCAAATTCTCCTTTCATTAACTTAGAGAATTCCTCACACAAGCAATGGTTGGTAGCATTGAAAATAATGTCATCAACATAAATTTGAATAATTAATAACTCATGTTTGGATTTCTTTATGAAAAGAGTTGTATCAACCTTTCCTTTATAGAAACCTTTCTTTAATAAGAAGTTGCTCAATCTTTCATACCAAGCTTTTGGAGCTTGTTTCAACCCATACAATGCTTTATAAAGTTTGAATACATTATTTGGAAAATTAAAACTTTTGAAACCCGAAGGTTGTTCAACATAAACCTCTTCTTTAATAAAACAATTTAAATGCACTTTTAACATCCATTTGATATAATTTAAAATTCATGAATGATGCAAATGCAAGCAACATTCTAATAGCTTTTAACCTTGCAACGGGGGCAAAGGTTTCATCATAATCAATGTCTTCTTATTGATTATAACCTTTAGCTACTAGTCTTGCTTTATTCCTAGTTATGACACCTTGTTCATTCATCTTATTTCTAAACACCCATTTTGGTGCCTATAATAGGATAGTGTTTCGGTTTAGGAACTAAAGTCCAAACTTTGGTTATCTCAAATTGATTTAACTCTTCTTGTATGGCAAGGACCCAAAATTCATCACTCAAAGCATCATCAACATTTATGGGTTCAATTTGAGAGATGAAGGCTAAATTAATAATAGACTTAAGTTTAGAACGAGTTGTTACCCCTTTTGTAGTATCACTAATGATGAGGTCTTGAGGATGTGCTTTTTTGAATTGCCAATCCTTTGGAAGGTTATCTTTCAAGATAAGTTGATTCATCTCCTCATCTTCTTCTTTTCTTGAATTCTCAATTTCTAAAGGTTTACTAACATTTTCTTCTTGAGCATTTGTATCCACAAGTTCACCTACATCATCATCAACACTATAAAAATCCTTTCTAGGATCAAGTGAGTTGGATTCATCAAATACTACATGCATGGACTCTTATACTACAAGGGTTCTTTTATTAAAAACTCTATATGCTTTGCTAAAGGTAGAATAGCTTAGGAAAATTCCTTCATTGACTTTAGAGTCAAATTTCCTAAGATTATCCTTAGTGTTTAATATAAAGCACTTGCATCCAAAAACTCTTAGATATGAGATTTTGGGTTTTCTATTGTTCCAAAGCTCATAAGACATGTTATTTAAAATTAGTCTTTTGAAAACTCGATTTGCAATATAACACGACGTGTTAACGGCTTCCGCCTAAAAGTATAGAGGTAAATTATACTCAAGAAGCATTATTCTAGCCATTTCCATTAGAGTTCTATTTTTCCTTTCAACTACCCCATTTTGTTGAGGAGTTATAGGGGATGAAAACGTATGTAAACTGCCATTTTCATTGCAAAAAGTTTTGAAAAATTCATTTTCAAATTCGGTTCCATGATCACTTCCAATTAAAGAAATACAAAAACCTTTTTCTTTTTGGATTCTTTTTGCAAAATTTTTAAAAGCATCATTCCTATGAGCAAGAAAACACACCCAAGTAAATTTAAAATAGTCATCAACCAATATATATGCATAGTGCATTCCACTGAGACTAGCAACTCTAGTTAGACCAAATAAATCTATATGTATAAGTTCAAGTGGTCTAGAAGTTAACACAACATTTTTAAGCTTAAATGAGGACTTGGATTATTTTCCCTTTTGACAAGCATCACAAGGTTTATCCTTAGTGAATTCAAGTTTCGGTAAACCAATCATAAGTTCATGTTTACAAAGATAAGTTAATAGCTCAAAATTTGCATGTCCTAACCTTCTATGTCATGTCCATACGTCATGGGAAATAGACATCAAGTATTTAATATCTTTGTTATCAATTTTATTCAAATCTATAACATAAACATTGTCTACTATTTCTCCACTAAAAATTACTTTGTCTTCATCAAGACTACTAACAAAGAAATTTTTAGGCTAGAAAGTGACTTTATTTCCCATTTCACATAATTGACTAATGCTAAGCAAATTGTGTTTAAGACCATCCACAAATAATACATGATGTGTAGATAAGGATTGAAGATTACCGATTTCTCTAATGCCAATAATCTTTCCTTTTGCATTGTCCCCGAAAGTAATATGCCCTCCATCCTTAGCATCAAGCTTGTTGAATAGATCTTTGTCCCCTGTCATGTGTCTTAAGCATCCACTATCAAGATACTATTTACTTTTTGTTCTTGTGGACTTCAAGCACACCTACATAACGCAATTTAAACATTCTTTTAAACCCAAACCTTTCTTGGTCTAGGTTGGTTAGCCTCAAGGTAATCCAAAGGAAGAAATTTTAAGTGCAATCTTCTATAGAAGCACACATTGCTAGAGTGACCTTTGGTCATGCAATAAAAACACTCAACATTGGCAAATTTATTTCTTCTAGGATGATATGTTTTCCTAGTATATGGAACATGCCTTGTGTGTTGTGGTTGTGAATTCTTCCTATAACTCTTTTGAGTCATAGTGTGAGATATACATTGACAATGACAATGCATATTTTGATAGGTTTGTGCAACATGTTTATATGCATTATGTTGTGTAGCATACCTATTATGATTTGTGTCGAGTGTATATATAAGCATGCTTGGGTTGTGGTGCTCTAGTTTGAGCCTTACCTCTTTGTGTCAATAAAGGTTGAGTCTTATTAGACTTTCTCTTATTATTTAACACATAAGACCTCTTAGCTTTAAAAGCTTGAGTCTTATTTTTAAATGTAGATGCAATAGAATCATGTGATGTTTTAACAAAATTAATGTGTAATGATGATGAAGAGGACATCCCATTTTTGTATCCAATTCTATGAGTATCTCAATGAAATTTTTGAGAGTCAAGAAGACTATCTAAAGTCTCTTTCCCTTTTTTGAACTTGGAAATGGGATTTTTTTTAACTCTGAGACCTCCTTAGAAAGCTTTTGATTTTCATTATTGGCTTTCTTAAGTTGGTCTTCCAAGGAACTTGAACATTCCAAATCATTTGTAAGCTTTTTATTTGATTTAACAAGATTAGAAAATTCAATTTTTAAATTTTCAAATTCCTTGGTTAAGCTAGTCGGATTCGAAGGAGTCATCCCAAGTAGCTTTGAAGGCTTTCTTCCTATCCTTTGCTCTTTTATTTTTGAACTTGATTTTGGGGCACTCGTTTCGGACGTGACCTGGTTTCTTACATTCATAGCAAGTAACCACCTTGGTTTTCTTCTTACCATCTCCTTCATACTTCTTATTGTTGTCTCTTATTCTTGAGGAATGTTATTTTCTCAAGAATTTCTTGAAGTTTCTTGTTAACACGACAATTTCACCATCTTTATTACTAGAGTCTTCAAGATTTTTTTCTTCACTATCGTTTTATGAAGCTTTTAATGCAATGCTCTTCTTTTTCTCTTATTTCTCTTCTAACTCTTCACCTCCTTGCTTTATTGTAAGCTTATAGGTGAGAAGCTTTCTAATAAGTTCATCGGTTGATAGAGTTGAAAGATCTTGAGCTTCCTCAATTGAAGTTCCCAATCCTTCTTCGGTAGGATTCTTAGAATCTTATTGTTTACTTTTCCTTGGAAAAATGTTTTCCAAGTTTCTTGAGGGTTGTGAGAAGATCCATAAGACGGTTTTTCATCTCCGTGATAGATTCGTGAAGTTTCATTTTGAAGGGCTCATACTCATACATGTGGAGTTGAACCTTCTTGCTTCTAATTTGTACATTGCCTTCATAATGATTTTCTAAGGTCTCCCACATTTCCTTGGCTGAAATGCAATGTTGAAGCTTGCTACTTTCTTCTCTTGTCATGGAGGAAGCTATGGTGACCATAGCCTTTTTATTCTTGTAATTTTCTTCCTTTTGGTCATTGCTCCATTCATCTCTTGAAAGAGTAGTGATTGCACCATCTTTAGTGATTTTAGAAGGTTCCTAGCCTTTTAGGACAATAACCCAAAGTTTGGTGGAATCACAATCGAGATATAGCTCCATTTTGAACTTCCAATTTAGGTAATCACTTCCATCAAATAAAGGTCTAAGAAATGAATTGTTTTGATTTTCACTTCCCATGATCTTTTATTCTAGTAAGGAAGTTCCTATAATTCAAGCTTTGATACCAAATGAAAATTCTTTAGAGGGGAGGGGGGTGAATAGGGCTATCGAATAAAAATCAAAACTTAAAAAATAAATAAGCAAGAAATGCAAGAATGTTGAGAAGGAAGAATGATGAACACAAGAATTTAAGGAGTTCGGATTCTCAACAATCCTACGTCTCTAACTAACTTATCCCTAAGTTAGAATTTTCAATCACCTATAATCTTTTTCATAAGATTGAGATTACACAAGAGTTTAAGGCTCACTCTTACAACTTTATAATCAAGAGTTTTCTAGGCTTACTCTAAAATTGAATCCCAAGTGTTTTAATGGCTAAACACTTAAACTGATTCCTTTAGAATATAATCTCACTTCTTTTTTCTCAAACCCAGAAAATAGAAGAACAATAATATATTCCAATACTCACTTATTCTCACAAGAGTTTATGAAATAATAAAATGAATTTAGAGAATAATGAGAGCTTAATTGAATGCTTTTGAAATATAAAATGGATAATCAAGTTTCTTAACCACTAAATGATCTTCAGAGGTTATATTTATAGTTGTCCAATTCAATTCTAGTTGTACGAAACAATAATTTTTTTTCCAACAAATTCAAACTCCATTTAAACGAAATTTGGACTTTTGAGCTGTAATTTGTCAAGTCCCAGTCGGGATGTCATCAGTCCTATTTGGGATGAGTCAAAAGTAGTCATTTGTAGCCATTTTATATTTGAATTTTCCTTGTCCCGGGCATGGTCCTGGTCGGGATGAGTTCTAGAAGTTTTCTTCAGTTTTGGTGCAATTCAGTCTTGGTTATGCAACTTGGTCCTAGGAAAGACTGACTGGTCCCTAGCACAGTCTCGTTCAGGACCAGGATCGGTACTGCCTAAAAATTCAATTTGCTTATTTAAGTCCCAAAGGTGTGCATATGGTCCCGGTTGGTGTCCCGGTCGGGATGGCACTCGGGATAGGCAATCTAACATCAAACAACCTTGTTTAGACTTCAAATTAAAGCTTATTGATTGCATCCTTGATACTAACTTATAAACGTGCTTAGACAAACATATTAGATGCTCAAAATTAAGTTTGTTAAGATCAAAATCAAGATTAATTGTTGCTAAGGTCAATAGGTTTGGTACAGTCTTTTATAAATATCTAGTACCGTACAAAATTAGTTATAAAATTCAGTTTAGTTCAATTCGGAATTAAAATTATTCGGTCTGGTACAGTTTTAATGTCTTTTGGTTCAAAACTTTAGTTCGATTCGGTATGTTCTCTGTCCCGTGCTCAACCCTAGGTTAAAGTAATAATTTTTTTTATGAGGATGAAGAAGGATGAAGGAAAAGAAGATGGAAACTTACTTTTTTTAGTTAGTTCTAATATTTTGAAAGTATTCTATTAAAGAAATTATTTTGTATCCGACTCCTTTTAAAATCCAATTTACAGAATAACAAGAAGTAAAGTTGATATATTTAATAGCAAAAGAATGCAATTGGAGAGCACAAAACATACAGAACCAGAAGAGGAAAGGAACCTGAAAGTTAGAGGTGGAAAATCAACGATTTGGGGAAGTCAGATCGGAAGTGAAGAATCTATAGGGATACAAAACGGCGAAAATGCAACCAAGAAGAACTCCGATCAGAATGGCAACGACGATTAAAGATCAACAAAGTGGTTGGCCATTTTCTCTATGACCCATAAATACTATTATTTTAGAGACAGACAACAAAGCACACAAAGTCAGAGAATAACAAAATTGGAAACTTGGTTACAGCAGCATAAAATGAATTGATCTGTTGTGATCTTATTATAACTTAATTTTGAACAAGCATAAACTACATATCCTAAATCAAAATTTTAGAAGAGGAGAAGATAAAAGAAGAGTGGAAAGTTTCAGCTTTTTCTTTTCTACATATGAAAACATAGAAAAAAAATACTACATGATTGAATTAGCTTACAACTTAACCTCACTTCTCTAGCAAATGTAAGGATATTATCACATGTTCAATGATCCCATAAATCGTATGTTAATTAAAAGAAAATCAAAACTTTCCAATGTTGACTTGATTCACTGGTTCAAGCTGTTGTAGAGGAATTGCAAAGAGCTTGTTTCGTTTACTGTTTATAAGTAATGCTCAAGAATGTAGTTAGCATTTTTTTTTTGTATAGAATGAACATCCTCAGGCTTGTGCTACATGGATGTCGGTTGGATAAATAAAAAGAAAAAAAAAGTTTACCTTACTAAGAAACTCTATATCTGTAATCATGTAACCATTGCAGATGGCTTGTTATGGTTAGCATTCATCTTCTTTTCTAGCAATTTCAAGACCTTTTACAATGTTCTTTCCTAAATTTTCTATCCATCTTCCATGGCTTCTCTCTTTCCTTTCTTGCTATTTAAAAAGAAATCTTTATCTTGAACCTCAAATTCATTAAATTGAATATATCAATTTATATTAACTTCTATCCTCCCTTTCTTGCTACCTAAAAAAAAATCTTTATCTTGAACCTCAAATTCATTAAATTGATTATATCAATTAATAACACTGCATAATGATTCACTTATTCTAAAAGTGATACTGCATTCTCATACAGTTGGTTGTGAATATACCTGGCCAAATTCAAACTGGTCTTTATATACCCTCCCAAAACCTCCTTCTCCAATCAAATTCATCTCTCTAAAATTGCTTGTAGCTGCAGTAAGGAAAGGATATGTGAAATTTAGAGCACCACCGCCCTTGCCATTATCTTTGCCATTTAATTTCTCATTAACTGCACCACAAAATGTTTTTTTTCAAAGTACAGAAAAAATAATTAAACTTTAAGCAAAACTGGAACTCTAATCTTCCTAACCAAATAGCCACAATTTCATGCATTATTTAACACCTATAGAGAACAAAGAAAAATTCAAAAGAAAATTTAACCAAAAAGAAAAATTTTAAAATACAAAGAAACAAAATCCAAAAGCAAAAACCTATTCAATGATCCCATAATGCATTTGTTAATTAAATTACATTTTTTTGTACGGTGGTTGTTCTAATTAACTTAGGTACACAAGGGAAATTTATATCAATATCCTTGATATTAAAAAGAATTAAAAAGTTGAGGGAAAAAATCAAAAGAAAAAAAAAGAACCAAAGCCATGAATTTCATATAGAAAATGCAAAAAAGGGTTGTAATGGTTACAATCATTTAGATTCCTTTACCGTGCGAGATAATTTTAGCCATTGAATTCCAGACGGTTGCTCCCATACCGATTCTTTCCAGAGACTGGATCCCAACTCTTTGAAGTCATTCCTGTAGGTTTCAATCATGGACTGTGATTTAGCAGCTATGTGTAAGCACCCAATTTCGGGATGACTAGACCATGGATGCGACAGAGGACCCGGTGATGAAAATAGACTGTGAAATTAGATTTATTGGATTTAATTTATTGGTTTTAAACTATATTGTAAATTATTTTTAGGAACTATTTTTTTATTTTAATTATTGTTATTATTAATTTTTTTATATTTAAAATAGATTTTCAAAAAAAAATTTGAGTTTTTAAAAAAAAAAAAAAAAGAAAGTGATGAATGGGTCGTTAGGCCCATTCATTACTAATTTGAAGGACAAGATGTGCGTTTTTTACTTTGCTTGTCCACAATTTTTTTAATTTTATTTTATTTATTTATTTATTTATTTGTTATTTATCCATAGATTTTGATTAGGTTATTTTGATAAATATTTTGATAAATGTGTGGATAAATTGATTTTTTTGGATAAATAATAAAAATAATTTATTTTATTTTATTTTTATCCTGTAATCATATTAGGGTTACAGGATTGTGTATTTATATATATACGTACTTTTCATTAGTGGGGAGGGGGAGGTTTTTTTATTTTCTTTTCTCCCCCCTTTTCTGATTCTTAGCCGTCAACCAAAAACACACTCACTCCTCTTGATTTTTCATGTACTTTTTTAAAGTTTTAGCCATGAATCAGATCCAAATAAATCAAAATCATAGACAAACACAACAAAAGCCACAGGCTTTCAATGGTGATCAACTTCTGAGGGGAATCAAGACTGGATCCATCAAATTAGTTCTTTTTCTACTCCTTTCTCTTCTTATTTTATTTGATTATTTTTATTCTATTTAATTTTGATTTGATTTAATTTTTATCTTTATCTTTTTAGTTACTAATACTTATTTATTTTTTTTGTTTATGATTATGAATGGGTGATTTGAATCCGCTGTGGAGAACAAAATCTATGAAGATCCATTGAATGTCATGGATTAAATTTTGTATTTAAACGTAGTTTTAGGATTTTTTTTATTCATTTATTTTGTAATTTTATTTTGTATTTTATTTTTTTGGGTTGTAGTTAATTTTAATTTTTGTTCTCAGTAAATCATTATAATAGCCCCAATGGTGAGAATAGTGCAATCATGTATGTGACATGTGTTTTTATTTTAATTTATTGGTTAGTAAATTAGGGTGTCATTTGGTAAATTCAATTGAAATTAATGGTGGCTTTAGATTAATTTTAGGTTCTATGTAATTAAAATTAGGGTTAGAGAATCACATGGTGTTTGTTTTTTTTTCATTATCTTATTATTATTATTTAGGCTTGTTTTTTAATTTTTATTTATTTTGGGCCCAAGCCCATGTGTAGGTCTAACTCATTAATAAAATAGGCTTTTAAATTAATTTAGGTTTAATTAACTTTAAAATTAATTTAGGCCCATTAGGTTAATTTAGATTTTAGGCCCATTTTTTAGTTAAATAAAATTAACTTAGGCTTAACTCAGCCCATTAATAAAGCATTCTTCATAATTTGTAGACTTAAGATCATTTCTTTTAATTAAAATTGATTAGAATTAATCCCAATAATTAATTTCTTTTTTTAAAAAAATTTAATAGATTTAGGCCCACTTTTAGAATTAAAATAAATAGATTTAGGTTCACTAATTATCAAAATGTAGGCCCATTTTTAGTTCCATTTCACTTGTAACTAAAATATGTAGATTTAGTTAACTTAAACTAAAATCAAATGTAGTTTAGATTTAGGGACATTATGCTTTGAATGCATTTGTTAT